>CABFVX010006055.1:0-32074 GCA_902151425.1 Timema shepardi
GTCCTCCATTTCATCTCACAATCACCCTACCATTACACATTAGCGCGAGTGCGTATAACCCGAACGGGTAGTAAGACGCGGTGCTAGTAACAATAAGATTTGTTTTGGCCATGACAGGAATCAAACCTGGGATCGTTAACTCAGTATACAGACACGTAACCGATTGAGCTCAGGTGTTGGACTCATATGATAAAAAAAATGATGTTTTTTATTTTGTAAATTTATTAATGGGTATTTTATTGATAGCTGATATTTGAAAAATATTGTCACAAACTACTATCGGATATATGAGAAAGACTACGGTGTACAATTATTGTTCCCTACGATTTATTTTACATTTTTCCTCCCAGGTTGTTCCAGGAAACGTTAGTTTGTAAGAACCTGACCTCCCTATTTCTACTAGGGTAATGGTCAGCGCTATTTTACCACTCCCTTGCGCGCAATATCCTCTTGAATCCTGGGGCGGTAGGTAGAGGGGGAGGGGGGATTAAGAGGGGGTTGCATCCTGCCGACAAGACGCTTCGTCACACGCCCGCGAGCTGAGTGGGCAGGTAGTTTGGTTTTATTTCTTCTCCGCCATTTTTTTCTTCTTCCTCCGTCTTTTGATCTCTTCCCTACATCTTAGCGCTAAAATTGAGGACTTTCGTTTCTGTTGTGCTAGCATATAAAAATAGTATAAATAGTAATAAATATGTTAGTATATCTTTTAAATTTAAAAATGACACCTAGACACGGGAATCGAACCCGGAGCCTTTGGCTTAGTTCGCCAGTACTTTAATCACTGAGGTGTCCAGGAATCGTCCCGTACCCAGAGTAATTTTTCACTCATATTTTAAGGCAGAGTCTGTGATGGACGTATGGAAATAGTCAGCTACATAAGTGTGAAAAATTAATTACACATGCTATCAGATAACGCAGCCATCTTCAACTTGGGAGGGCCTTATGCTACCAATATTACAATAACAACTGTACGAATGAGCATAAAAGTGCTGATAGCTCAGTGGTTAGAACATTGATGTACTGAGCCAAAGGTCCTGGGTTCAATTACCGTGCCCAGGTGTCATTCTTCAATTGAAAATAATAATAATAATATTTAGAAGCGGCTATAACCGTCATTATCAAATATAATAGCTTGGCTATTTAATCTGTATTATTAGTCTATTATTATTATTATGTGGTCTCTCCTTAGACAGGTCCGTTGCCTTGTTCAAATAAAGTCCTCCAGCATGTCCTATAGTCAGTTACCTCTTTGTTATATATCCTGAAACTATATCTTATTTCCTTGTATGAGCTCATCCATCAGTTGCCTTCGTCATCTTTCTGATCCTATTTTCCTCTTTCACTTTTATGACGTCATTCATTACTTCTCTTGATGAGACAGCATCAAGTTGGGCTTTTTTTTTAATAACCTGCGGCTATTGCGTTCTTTTTTATTTAGACCTACTCTTATTGTAATTTATTTAGTAGTTTTCCTCGAACTGTACACTTTATCCCATCTATTCTCCTTCTGCTCCAAATATCGAGGCTTTCCAAATATTTTATCTAATTGAAAAAAAATGGGGTTAATGTTTCTGTTCCAATCAAAGCGATGCTCCAAAGTGTAACAGTCCACAAGTTTCAAGTAAGGCAACATACAATAATAATAATAATAATAATAATAATAATAATAATAATAATAATTTTAGTTTAGTTGTTATTCTATTTGAATTTTTTTTAGTGATTACTTTTCCCTCACACACACACACACACACAGATAATAAGTCTCCACCCTTATGTCTTTTTCTTAAACATTTCCTTATACGTATTTTTGTATTACATTTTACGTCGTAACAATTTCTAAAGATCATTTCCTCGATAGATTATTTTTATATGTAATATGTGCCTTGGCCACAAATTCAATTTAATCTTATTTATTCCAACCCTCTCCCTTTACCTCCCTCCTCCCTTTACCTCCCCCCTCCCTTTGCCTCTTCCAAGGGGATGAGGTTTTCTGTATTTCTTTTATCCATTATTTCCGTGACCAGCGTTATCAAACCAACGCCCATTTGCATTTATTTTCATAATCTTTCCCCGCCGTTTTTCCTGCCCCTCATTAATTCTTCGTGTCTTCCCGACTTCGAAATGTTTGTATCTTTCCTTTTCTAAATTCTATTCAACTTGTTTTTTCTCTCTAAAATATAAGGTTCTTTCTTCGCCTTGATTAATTATCTTACCTGTCTTTTAAATCTTTTGTATTAGTTGTATTTCGTGCTTTAAATTTAGCTTCATTTTAGTTCTTTAGTTATTTCTGTTTTATTAATTCTTAATATGTTCGTGCCTTTAATTATTTGTATCTTATTTTAAATAATTAATGGTATGCTAAGCTTTGTAAATCCTTAACTAACAGAACTCCCTGTTCCTGATTATGTATTTACCTGTGTAGGCCTAACTTAGATAATACTATAAATACTATTTTAGAAAATATTAATATGCAAAGCAGTAAGACTTGAACAAAATTTAATATATTTAATTATCTATGCATAATAGTTGTCAGTATTGAAACTAATTGTCAAAAGTCACACAGTCCGTGAAAGAATTTTCAGCAATTTTTAGAAATGTGGAATGCATCAAGTAGCTTTGAGCTTCTTTTTTTCCTCCTCCGCATCTTACCACGCACGCGTTCAGTTTGTACGCTGGCGTGCTTAGCCACGAGGATGGCAGAAATTTAAAGGAGTTATGTCAGCATTTGCGTGGAGGGAGGCAGGGAGGGAGAGAGAGATATATATAACATTTAAGAAAATTCATCCTCAGTGAACCCGACTAAGATTCGAGTCCTGACCTCCTCGTCACTGGATATCCAGACTAAATGAGCTAGAACCTTAGACCACGTGCCCACCGGCGTGGGTAGTAATGAGCTGACAGTATTCTTGAATATAACCCTGTGTATCTTGTTTATATCCCTGTGTATCTTGTCTATAACCCTGTGTATCTTGTCTATAACCCTGTGTATCTTGTCTATAACCCTGTGTATCTTGTCTATAACCCTGTGTATCTTGTATATATCCCTGTGTATCTTGTTGTCTATAGCCCTGTGTATCTTGTCTATAACCCTGTGTATCTTGTCTATAACCCTGTGTATCTTGTCTATAACCCTGTGTATCTTGTTGTCTATAGCCCTGTGTATATTGTTGTTTATATCTCTGTGTATTTTGTCTATATCCCTGTGTATCTTGTCTATAACCCTGTGTATCTTGTTGTCTATATCCCTGTGTATCTTGTCTATAACCCTGTGTATCTTGTCTATAACCCTGTGTATCTTGTCTATAACCCTGTGTATCTTGTATATAACCCTGTGTATCTTGTCTATAACCCTGTGTATCTTGTCTATATCCCTGTGTATCTTGTCTGTAACCCTGTGTATCTTGTTGTCTATAGCCCTGTGTATCTTGTTGTCAATAACCCTGTGTATCTTGTTGTCAATAACCCTGTGTATCTTGTTGTCAAAAACCCTGTGTATCTTGTTGTCAATAACCCTGTGTATCTTGTTGTATATAGCCCTGTGTATCGTGTTGCTTATAGCCCTGTGTATCTTTTCATATTCCTGCGTATATTGTTGTTTATAACCCTGTGTATCTTGTTGTCTATAACCCTGTGTATCTTGTCTATATCCCTGTGTATCTTGTATATATCCCTGTGTATCTTGTTTATATCCCTGTGTATCTTGTTGTTTATAGCCCTGTGTATCTTGTAGTTTTTAGCCCTGTGTATCTTGTCTATAACCCTGTGTATCTTGTCTATAACCCTGTGTATATTGTTTACAACCTTGTGTATCTTGTTTATATCCCTGTGTATCTTGTCTATAACCCTGTGTATCTTGTCTATAACCCTGTGTATCTTGTCTATAAACCTGTGTATCTTGTCTATAACCCTGTGTATCTTGTCTATAACCCTGTGTATCTTGTCTATGACCCTGTGTATCTTGTCTATAACCCTGTGTATATTGTTGTTTATATCTCTGTGTATTTTGTCTATATCCCTGTGTATCTTGTCTATAACCCTGTGTATCTTGTCTATAACCCTGTGTATCTTGTCTATAACCCTGTGTATATTGTTGTTTATATCTCTGTGTATTTTGTCTATATCCCTGTGTATCTTGTCTATAACCCTGTGTATCTAGTCTATAACCCTGTGTATCTTGTCTATAGCCCTGTGTATATTGTTGTTTATATATCTGTGTATTTTGTCTATATCCCTGTGTATCTTGTCTATAACCCTGTGTATCTTGTCTATAACCCTGTGTATATTGTCTATAACCCTGTGTATCTTGTCTATAACCCTGTGTATCTTGTCTATAACCCTGTGTATATTGCTGTTTATATCTCTGTGTATTTTGTCTATATCCCTGTGTATCTTGTCTATAACCCTGTGTATCTTGTCTATAACCCTGTGTATCTTGATATATAGCCCTGTGTATCTTGTTGTCTATATCCCTGTGTATCTTGTCTATAGCCTTGTGTATATTGTTTACAACCCTGTGTATCTTGGTGTCTATAACCCTGTGTAGCTTGTCTGTATCCCTGTGTATGTTCTTGTTCACACCGGTGTGAAGACGCCTGTCCCTAGACACGTGTATTGTCACTTGTGCACAGCTAGCTAGCTCCCTGTTATGTATCCAGTCCGGTATATATTGATCAAGAGCTGGTCTAGAAGCGTCGCTCCGTGCCAGCTGCCCGGCGAGACTCACTCTTCCGTGAACACGTGGTCGTAAACTCAGTCACTGTACAATGCCCTGTGGCTGGTACCAATTATACCATTATACACACCGACACTGTACGGTGGTTGCGGTATGACATGGACCTACCGGCACTGTATGGTGGTTACAGTATGGCATGGACCTAGCAACATTGTATAGTTACAGTATGACATGGACCTAGTGGCACTGTACGGTGGTTACAGTATGACATGGACCTAGTGGCACTGTATGGTGGTTACAGTATGACATGGACCTAGCAGCACTGTACGGTGGTTACAGTATGACATGGACCTAGCAGCACTGTATGGTGTTTACAGTATGACATGGACCTAGTGGCACTGTATGGTGGTTACAGTATGACATGGACCTAGTGGCACTGTACGGTGGTTACAGTATGACATGAACCTAGTGGCACTGTATGGTGGTTACAGTATGACATGGACCTAGTAGCACTGTACGGTGGTTACAGTATGACATGGACCTAGCAGCACTGTATGGTGTTTACAGTATGACATGGACCTAGTGACACTGTACGGTGGTTACAGTATGACATGGACCTAGTGGCACTGTATGGTGGTTACAGTATGACATGAACCTAGTGGCACTGTATTGTGGTTACAGTATGACATGGACCTAGTACCACTGTACGGTGGTTACAGTATGACATGGACCTAGCAGCACTGTATGGTGTTTACAGTATGACATGGACCTAGCGGCAGTGTACGGTAGTTACAGTATGACATGGACCTAGCAGCACTGTATGGTGTTTACAGTATGACATGGACCTAGTGACACTGTACGGTGGTTACAGTATAGGACCTAGTAGCACTGTACGGTGGTTACAGTATGACATGGACCTAGCAGCACTGTATGGTGTTTACAGTATGACATGGACCTAGCAACACTGTACGGTGGTTACAGCATGACATGGACCTAGCAGCAGTGTACGGTGGTTACAGTATGGCATGGACCTAGCGGCAGTGTACGGTAGTTACAGTATGACATGGACCTAGTGGCACTGTACGGTGGTTACAGTATGACATGGACCTAGTGGCACTGTACTGTGGTTACAGTATGGCATGGACCTAGCAGCACTGTATGGTGTTTACAGTATGACATGGACCTAGCAGCAGTGTACGGTGGTTACTGTATGACATGGAACTAGGAGCTGTGTACGGTGGTTACAGTATGACATGGACTTAACAGCACTGTACGGTGGTTACAGTATGACATGGACCTAGCGGCACTGTATGGTGGTTCCAGTATGACATGGACCTAGCGGCACTGTATGGTGGTCACAGTATTACATGGACCTAGCAGTACTGTATTGTGGTTACAGTATGACATGGACGTAGCAGCACTGTATTGTGGTTACAGTATGACATGGACCTAACAGCACTGTACGGTGGTTACAGTATTACATGGACCTAGCAGCACTGTATTGTGGTTACAGTATAAGATGGACCTATCATCACTGTATTGTGGTTACAGTATGACATGGACGTAGCAGCACTGTATTGTGGTTACAGTATGACATGGACTTAACAGCACTGTACGGTGGTTACAGTATGACATGGACCTAGCGGCACTGTATGGTGCTTACAGTATGACATGGACCTAGCAGCAGTGTATGGTGGTTACAGTATGACATGGACCTAGCGGCACTGTAGGGTGTTTACAGTATCACATGGACCTAGCGGCACTGTATGGTGTTTACAGTATGACATGGACTTAACAGCACTGTACGGTGGTTACAGTATGACATAGACCTAGCAGCACTGTATGGTGTTTACAGTATGACATGGACCTAGCAGCAGTGTACGGTGGTTACAGTATGACATGGACCTAACAGCACTGTATGGTGTTTACAGTATGACATGGACCTAGTAGCACTGTACGGTGGTTACAGTATGACATGGACCTAGCAGCACTGTATGGTGTTTACAGTATGACATGGACCTAGCAGCACTGTATGGTGTTTACAGTATGACATGGACCTAGCAGCAGTGTACGGTGGTTACAGTATGACATGGAACTAGGAGCTGTGTACGGTGGTTACAGTATGACATGGACCTAACAGCACTGTACGGTGGTTACAGTATAACATGGACCTAGCGGCACTGTTTGGTGTTTACATGGACCTACCAGGGAAATACCACTATACAATTTAAAAGAGAGGATAAGTTTATATCAATTGTACCCAAATCAGCGGGGAGTGAAGATAATAAAACTTTTTTTCTTTTAACTCAATCGAGTTTCGAGCCTGGTCTTCCAGCCGGCTATCTAGTCTACTGTTGAGACTGACGCGAAACTGCGTATCCACTTTTCACGAGCATGTTTTCAACTCTAATTAGAACATCCTGGCAGTCCGTCTAGGGGTAGAACCCACGCCTACCTCACGAGACCGTGTGGTTGGTTAGCGTGCTAGATGTTCATCTAACAACCGGCTCGACGATGAGAGGGGAAAAGTGGGGTGATTATAATAGGTAGAAGAGGTCAGATAAAAAATATTCTTTTCTCCCCCCTTAGCACACATTGTTATGCAAATCTTAGTAAAAAAAACACGTGAACATTTTACAACGTTGGTTTTTTGTTCCTATCAAGGAGGGGAAGTTTCTTCCTGAGGGGTGAGAGATGGTGAGCTCCCTCCACACCTCACCCACCCGTTCTTTGAAAGAGAAGAGATCGATGTCTTCCGTCCGACTAAACTCGCCACACCCATGTCTAAAGCCTATTATTAGCACCCATCTGTCGCTATCAGAGGAATATCCAGCATAACTAGAAGAAGGCGAATATAAAAGGGACACAGACATTATTATTAATTTTCATTATGATTCGGTCGGTGGGTATGCGGACTAAACGTCATGTTCATTTAGGTTCGAAAGCCGGTGATGGAAATTTATTATTATTATTATTATTAGCACCGTGTCTTACTACCCGTTCGGGTTATACGCACTTACGCTAACGTGTAATGGTAGGGTGATTGTGAGATGAAATGGAGGACCTACAGTTTAACGTGGAATCCGAACCACGGTGGAGGCCTGGCATTCCCCACATTCACAAGATGTCCTGTCAGAGGTGAAGGAAGGGTTTGGTAATCAGATAAATCTGTGCCGCGACCGAGGATCAGACGGTGAAACTCGTCCGAGTAAAACGGGGTTTGATCCCCCTTCCGACTGGTTTCTTAAGGTGGGAGTCTACAGGATGCGAGAAAAGACCAGCGTTTTTTGGAGTTTTTATGGGAAAATATTTTATTGGCCAAAATAAATAAAATAATCCTCCGTTAGACCATTAGACACATAGAGTTTAATTTTTTGAAAGTGGTGATATCAACAGTTGTTGAATATCTGTCATGAGCAGAAGAGAAACTTTTTAAATGAAGATTAAAAGTTGTCATTAAATTCATGAACACCCTTTACAGATATTCAACAACTGTTGGTATCATCGCGTGAAGAAAATTAAAATAAACCTAAATACTGGAGCGATATTTTATTTATTTTGACCAGAAAAAGTTTTTTTTATAAAAACGACAAAAACACTTACTTTTTCTCACGTTCGCCACATAACCACCTCAACATCCTTTAACACAAATGCAGGTACATTTTCTCTCAGCTACACCTTACCCCTCTCTATATCACAAAAGTAATTAAACATACGTATATCCCACAATGCAAAAATAAAACACTATAATTATTTGGTAGCTACCCGCCTCGGTGGCGTAGTTGGCTGACGCGCTAGTCGTGTTGAGCTCGACTGCTGAGGACGGGGAGATCGAGGTTCGAATCTCGGGCTGGTGAACTGAGGGTGGTTTTTCCTAAATGGTTTTCCACTCTACCTCCACGCAAATGCGGGTTCACTTCCTCTAATTCAACCTTCCCAATTCCTAATTCATTAGCGTAATTAGTACTTAAAAAACGTATAACCCGAACGGGTAGTAAGACGCGGTGCTATTATTATTATTATTATTATTATTATTATTATTTGGTAACTGTCTTTTTTTATTTTGTTAAAGTCCATCACAACATTTCTCGGGTAAAAGGAATTCATACACATTATTCTATGAGTGATGAAGTTCTTTGTCGCAAATCTATCTCCGACGCGATTAAAAGGAAAGCCGAGGGAGACCTAAACCAAAGACCTACAAAGATAATTAATAAGGGAATTGAGCAGCAGAATCGTGTTGTTAGCTCGTTAACAAGAAAGGAAATTGTGGCTTCTTTGGTGCTGACTGACAGCTCACAGCTGGCTGCTGACAGCTGTTAAACTCATGTTTTTGCAGATCATATGGTTCGGCGTAGGGATACATAATTTGATCTGGTAGCTTTTCAAAGCCATCAGCTGTCAGTCAGCACCAAATAAGTCATGGGGCTACTATATTAGAAATAATATCACACATGCAAGATTACAAAGCTTCCAAAAGCTACATACGAAGTCTAGGAAGTACTTAATAAAACGACAGTGAAAACAACGAAAGACGAAGATACTTTAATCAGGAATGAGAGAGAAAAGGGTATGGTGATATTTTCTTTAGGTTCAAATCTCTTGTGCGAGCGAGATATTATTTTAATGGATGATACTTTCGAGTGCGCACCTAAGTATTTCTTACCAACCATGGATATTCTGATGGATTGTATATTCCACTGGTCTTCTGTCTGCGACGAGAGAAGAAGAAACAGTCATTTTCACATATTTAATATGATCAAAGAAGAATGTAACAAGAGACATGCGAGTTTCGAACCAAAAGCAGTTGTAGTAGATTTAAAGCGAGCGATCCACGAGGCTGTGCTTGCAGCATTTCCGGGTTTTGAGCGAGCGATCCACGAGGCTGTGAGTGCAGCATTTCCGGGTTTTGAGCGAGCGATCCACGAGGCTGATGAATGCAGTATTTCCGGGAGTGAAACTCATTGGTTGTCATTTTCATCTTGCTCAGGTCTGGTAAGTACATTTTGAACCAGCAACTTGATACCATTTTTTCCCCGTATACGTAGCTCTGGCTAAACCGTTAACTATGAACAACTTAAAAAAAAAAAGTCCGTCTGTTTCTCATGAAAATTGAAAACACGATAGCAATTATGATTATATTAATCAATCAACTATCTGCCTTAATATAGAATAGACTCTTTGATATTATTTGAGACATATATATATTTTTTTGCAGGTGGAGGAAGATTCAGCAGAGAGGCTCGTCAACAACGTGTAAAGATGAAAAGTCAGAAGATGAAAAGTGGCTCCTTTATTGTTTTGGTCCGACTTATCTTGAGCCTGAAGATGTTGGTGAAGCCTTTTCTGACCTCATGAGAGTGCAACCATCTGACGAACGACTAATTAAATTCGTGGAGTACCGCACGGGGAATTATATGGATGAAGATGAGGAACCTCCATTCCCCCTTTCCACCTGGGCGGATAAACTTGTGGAGAACCACTAATGCGTGTGAGAGTTTCCACTCGAAATTTAACGCGTCGTGTGATTCATTCGCACCCTAATACTTTCATGTTTGTAAAAAAAAACTTAGAAGGAATCAAAAAAATTGTGATATCATCAGGTTGCATTTGGTTGAGTGTGTATTGTACAAAGCAGCGGTGAATTAGTTTGGTTCGAGTCACAGTGTATCAGAGACACCTTCAGCCGACAATTTCCATTTATGGAAAGTTTTGTTATTTTAGGTTCCTCATTTGAATTTAAAATGTTTAGGTGCTTACATTAGTTTTATGTGATTTTTTAATAATAAATAGTTGTACTTATGCTAAATTGCATAAAAAAAGAAAATTAATGCAATAATGAAAGAACAAAATAAGATCCAGTCCGATTGTTTTCCGGGGAAGCAGTTTTTGGCAAGTTGCTCAATTTGAGTGTGACGATATACCAAGTTGCTCAGTTTGATAGAGCTGAGAAAAGTTACTGGGTCTTCTTTCACCCATCCATACGTCAAGTCATATGAGCTTTAACTGTCACTTTCAAAAAAATATGTCATCAATACCTAATGACTATAAAAGAAAAAAGTTTGTATTTTCTAAAAGTTGCTTCAATAATGAGAAAATCAAGATGATTAAAAGAAGGCTCTCTCTAAAACAAGGGCACGTCCCCCAACCCTCACCCCCTAGAACACGTCAAATCCCTCGGGGATATTCTTACGGTGAAGTTGGTATCCCTGCTCCTGGAACTCGACCCTTCAACAAAGTTTCAAAGCTAACAACTCAAGCGGTTAGAATGTTACTCAAGATAAAATCAATCATGGTCGATATTAATTAGGTTCTTTACTCCCCTCAAGGAATACTACAACTAATTTAATTGTTTAAAATCATTGTTTTTTTTAATTAGAAATTTTAACACAAACAAGACTGTTGGCTACTGGGACCACACTTGACTTCGTAATCACTAGAGCCTCACTTGCACTCTTTTGGAAAAAAAAATGTTGACCTCCATTTGTATTCGAGTCCAAGTATCTCACAGGTCACGGGCGTCGTTCGAAGGACAGAAGACACACACTCATACCTCCCCCAACCCCCAACCCCAACAATAATCCGTGTTTTATTCAGAAAAATAAAGCCACGTTTGAAGCAATAATTATTAATATGATTAGGGTAGCTTCTTTTAAATTATTATTATTATTAGCACCACGTCTTACTACCCGTTCGGGTTGTACGCACTTACGCTAATGTGTAATGGTAGGGTGATTGTGAGATGAAATGGAGGACCTACAGTTTAACGTGGGATCCGAACCACGGTGGAGGCCTGGCATTCCCCACATTCACAAGNTAGGGTGATTGTGAGATGAAATGGAGGACCTACAGTTTAACGTGGGATCCGAACCACGGTGGAGACCTGGCATTCCCCACATTCACAAGATGTCTTGTCAGAGGTGAAGGAAGGGTATAGTAATCAGATAAATCTGTGCCGGGACCGAGGATTGAACCCCGGCCGCCAGCATAGAAGTCTGACACCTTACCCCTAGACCACCAGGTCACCCTTCTTTTAAAAGATGACTTAAAGATTCAAGTCATGTGCTGATTTACTTGGAGGAAGTGCACGTTAAATACCACAAATATTTAACAAAAGGGTCATTGATGGCTTAGAAGGAAGGGGTGGGTCATTGTCGTGGAGAGAGGAAGGAAAAATAAAATGGAAACTTCCTTCTGTAATAACACCCCCAAGTTCACCTTTAAACTGAATTCAAGCCATGTTTGTTTTTTATATATAACTGCGTCTTACGTTAATGAAGGTAAGTATGTATAAGGTAACGAGAATTTAAGGTGACCTGGTGGTCAAGGGGTAAGGTGTCGGACTTCTGTGCTGGGTGTCTAGGTTCAATCCTCAATTCGCCACAGATTTATCTTATTACCAAACCCTTCCTTCACCTCTGACAAGACATCTTGTGAATGTGGGGAGTTCCAGGCCTCCACCGTGGTTCGGATTCCACGTTAAACTGTAGGTCCTCCATTTCATCTCACAATAACCCTACCATTACACAATAACGTAAGTGCGTATAACTCGATCGGATAGTAAGACGCGGTGCTAATAATAATAATGATAATAATAACTAGAATTTAAAAGAAATGTCCCCACATTTGCTCGGAGATAAGATGGGGAACCATTAGAGAAAAACCTCGACCTCCTCATCACTAAAAAAACATACTAGAAGAACGTGACGTTTAGTTCGCGCACTCACAGACGTGGGAAGAAATTCTGATAATTTAATCAATGATTATTATGTGTAATAAATAATAACGCCATGTACTGTTTGACCATAGCTGCGGGCTTTAACTAGTTTGTGAGTACTTATTTATCGAGCAATTTAACAGTAATTATTAACAATTAATTTAATCATATGCGTGCTATAAATATTTAGCCCTCAATACAAGTTATTGTAATAATAAGTACACGATAGCTCAACTTTAAGTGAAAAAAATGAGGGAAAGTTTCGATACTATGTATCAGCATTCGCTTGAATATAGGGTGGGGAAAAAGTATCACCCGACTCTAGTGGTTAGAATCAAACTACGGACTTATGAGTCAAGGTCAAGACAAACCATTGCTTTAGCTGATTCGATAGATTATTGCAAAAAGTTGATATTTCCTTCGAAGAAATATTATTTAATTTACTCTTTTTTTTGGTTGGTCGAATATAATAAATGTGCAGTCTATGTACAGCCCGAATAAACAGTAAAAACACACGACAAGTACAAGAGTTAATCTGTCCTGAATAGCATTATAATCTATCAGCACCAAAGATCAAGTACGAGGGGAATTACTGTAATTAACTCTGCGGACTGCAGTAACCAGGGGTGTACAGAGGTGGACTGGAGGGGTCCAAGCGGTTCGGGACTACAAATATGAAAGCCCTTAACATAAATTTATAATTTCAGCACCGCGCCTTACTAATCGTTTGGGTTATACGCTTATGTACTAATTATGCTAATGGTTTTACGAATTAGGAAGGTTATATTTAGAGGAAATGTACCCGTATTTGCGTGTATATAGAGAAAGTGGAAAAACCACCCCCAGTACACCCGACTGAGATTCGAACCTCGATCTCCCCGTCATCGGCAGTCTAGTCTAATGTGAGAGTAGCGTTTTAGACTATGCAGCCACCGAAGTGGGTAAGTTTATAAATAGTCTACTACTGAAGTTTGGTTTCAGTGTAAGCTGAAGTGATGAGTCAAGGTATTTTTATTTTTATTATTAATAACTTGAATCCCGAGGCCATTTCTACAACATTATTAATGGTCATGTCGCTATTCAGTCAACTTAAAACATCAGTTTCTACTTTCTACTGACATGCGCAAAAATGCTTCTAGATTGTCAGTTAGTAGCGAAGAGTCTATTTCCCTATTTAAGTTTGTAAACTGATCCTTCGGACGCTGTTTGTGTGGATTACAACGTTAGTAACAGACAGTAGTCACCAAACAACACCAATAAACAAACCGGAAGGTTTTACACTTGAAACATCGTACGGACACCCTCAAAATGATTCACTCGAACTTTTGATTGAGCTGTTATAATAATAATAATATTTAGCACCGCGTCTTACTACCCGTTCGGGTTATACGCTTTAGGTACTAATTACGCTAATGGATTAGGAATTGGGAAGGGTGAATTATAGGAAGTTAACCCGCATTTGCGTGGAGGAAGAGTGGAAAACCATTTAGGAAAAACCACCCCCAGTTCACCCGACCGAGATTCGAACCTCGATCTCCCCGTCCTCACCAGTCGAGCTCAACACGACCAGCGCGTTAGCCAACTACGCCACCGAGGCGGGTAAACTGTTAAAAAAATAAAAAAAAAATCATTTATATATTGTTTTAGCACCACGACTTACTAACCGTTCGGGTTAGATGCTTATGGTTTTAGGGAACGTGAAGGCTATATTTATGGATGGAAAATGTAGTAACATTTGCGTGGAAAGAAAGTGAAAAACCATTTTAAAAAACACCCTCAGTACACCTGACAAAGATTCGAACATCGGTATCTCCGTTATCGGCATGCTAGACTACTGCGAGAATAGCGCCTTAGACAGTGTGTCCACTGAAGCGGGTCTCCCAGTGTCCTGGTGAGCACAGTTTACCCCTGGTAGTGACGTATGGTACGTTTATAAAGATGCTATCTTGCTGACGCTGTATTATCTTCAAGAAGAGAGTCTGCAATAACGTAATGATTCTGTTTTTTTTAACACTTTTTTTTATATCAATTAAATTATCATAGTGTCAAAATCAAGTTAAACGTTTTACTAGAAAAAAAAGTGAGACTACAGTCTAATTTTCATGAGAAGGACCTTTGAGATATTGCCAATATTATTTTACTTACATTATTGATCAAATGTTATCATATTTATTTTGTTATTTTATAAGTATTGATAATATCTATCAAACGTGACAGTTTCGGACAACACGACTTAACGTATGAACAACTAAAAGTTGATCGAGTAACTTTTCTAGCTGTAAGATAATGTTCTTCCTGTGAAAATTGATTTGTTACACAGGCTTTGAGCGAGGACACTTAGATTTCTACTTTTTATAACAATCCATTTAGTTAGATGTTATAAAATATATATTTTATACTTAAAGGTGGGGTTAGAGGGGACGCGAGGAAAGGCAAGTGTTTTTTCAGTTTTTATAGCAAAACTTTTTTTTTGTAGCCAAAATAAATAAAATATTGCTCTAATACAAACAGAGTTTAATTTTCTTCACATGATGATATCAACAGTTGTATATCGCACAGATTTATCTGATTACCAAACCCTTCCTTCACCTCTGACAATACATATTGTGAATGTGAGGAATGCCAGGCCTCCACCGTGGTTCGGATTCCACGTTAAACTGTAGGTCCTCCATTTTCATCTCACAATCACCCTACCATTACACATTAGCTTAAGTGCGTATATCCCGAACGGGTAGTAAGACGCGGTGCTAATAATAATAATAATAATAATAATAATAATTCTTTATTTGTACTGGAGCAAATATTTTAATTATTTTGGCAAAAAAAAAGTTTTTTCGTAAAAACTGCAAAAACGCTGAATTTTTCTCGCGTCCCCTTTCCATTCCACCTTAAGAGTTAAGTTACAAGTTAAGTTATCTTGAAATGATGATGCAACATTTCTTTTAAAACAACATATATACGGATACAGTTATCTGTTGATAGTATAGATACAATAAATATGTTCATTACTTACTCACTTAATGAAGCTTATTTTTAGTTTGTTTCACTATAAAATAATATGATTAAAATACACGCAATTGTTTCTAAAATCTTTGTGTATAAAATCAAACCAGATGTGCCTGATAAGTTATATAGCCTATACGCCCAATCTAGTATAAATAACATTTGTATTCATCAAACAAAAAGAAAATAAGTTTGTGTTTCTTTTAATCGACAGCTAATATGTACAGTAGCCCCGTGGCTTCTTTGGTGCTGACTTACAGCTGAAAGCTTTGAAAAGTTACCAGACCAAATTATGTATCCCTACGCCGAACCATATGATCTGCAAAAATATTTATTTAGCAGCTGTCACTTCTGACAGTTAAAATTTGGGTATATACCTAAATTTGGACTGTCAGGAGTCAGCTGTGAGCTGTCAGTCAGCACCAAAGAAGCCACGGGGCTACTGTACTTAATCAAAGTTGAGCTTAAATAAATGGTACGGTTCATCGTAACAAATTTCTCTCGCTTTTGACTTAAAATAGACACCTTGCTAAAAGCTCGTAAGATTTGTGAAACGAAATAATAGATCTATACATGGTTGTAGAAACACTACACCAAAGATCATAAATGAAATAATATACACTGTTACTTACTCTATGGCATTAGGAACTAGGAACATTGTTACAGAAAAATAGAGAAAAAAATAATATCTTTGTCCACCAAGGGGTATAAGAACCAAATTCATTTTCAAAGACCTGAACTAAAAAGTATATATATTTCCTTATAGCTTAGAAATGATTTGTTTTATAAATATATATTTCAAATAAAAGATTATTTTCTCTTTAATAGTACACCAACTCTACAATGATGAGTTATTAAGTATCTCAAATAGTTGCGGCGGAGAAATTATCAACATTTGAGAACTTCCCCTATTGGAAAGTACCCTTAAAGTAATTTCCATGAGAAAATAAGAGATGCCATCTTCTTTATAATGGTAAACATTGTCTAGATGTAAAAAATGTAATCAAAATCGTTAAAGCGAATTTGGAGGATAGCGGTTATTTTTCTCCCTTTTCCCTTCAGTAAACTAACCTTAATTTTAGGATTAGATATCTAATTCCAAAAGCCCCTCGGGGGGGACCTTATGAAAACCCCAGATACCAAGTTTTAGCCAAATAGGTTAAATAGTTTAGGGTCTAGCCCAAAGTGCAGACAGGCATTGCAGAAACTATTTTTTTTTATTTCAGGGGGTCATGAAACATCGACATTCATCAAAAATCTTGAACTAGATTTTTTTTTACAATCACAATACTTTCTCTCCGAGCTGTCGAGAGAAAGTAAAAATGAAACGCATAATGAGCAAACAGAAAATGACCAAAACAGATTCGTCATCTTCCTGTCATAAAGACTGAGACGATGCTCCCCTGCAGGTGTTAATGTCCAAGAGACTGAGACGATGCTCCCCTGCAGGTGTTAATGTCCAATAGACTGAGACGATGCTCCCCTGCAGGTGTTAATGTCCAAGAGACTGAGACGATGCTCCCCTGCAGGTGTTAATGTCCAAGAAACTGAGAAGACGCTCTTCTGCAGGTGTTAATGTCCAAGAGACTGAGACGATGCTCCCCTGCAGGTGTTAATGTCCAAGAGACTGAGACGATGCTCCCCTGCAGGTGTTAATGTCCAAGAGACTGAGAAGACTCTCTTCTGCAGGTCTTAAGTCTGAAATGTGGCCGGACTTCAGTACGTAACATGTGATTAAGGCAAGCAAGAATGTAGAGAATGATTAACTAACAATTCAATTAAACCTTTCATATGACTCCTGGATAAATATTAATCTGGCTGATTAAGTTGAGAGTGCGTTTCATGACTATAAGATAGCATTTATCTGCCAGATAAAATATATTTACTTATCACATTTCTATCGGGAGGTTTAATTACTTGATAACTTTTATCTGAAAGTTAAAATGGGCGTTGCCATAGTGTCGCGTTGTTTTCCCCAAGAGGTTTCGCCTATCAGAATCTTGGATCATGTGTTTGGTAGGCACAACCCAGGCTCTCTACATAAATCTAGAACATTTAATGTACACTTTTACAAGCTTTTTGTAGAGTTATTGTTATATAAGAACAAATTATTTGAAGGTGAGTACAATAAATGAAAATTTGTAAACGTTGTACCAAAATATTGACCACATTTTGGCAGACACCGAAATTAGTACTTGTAAGACAAACTAGCTACTGCGCCCACGTGACGCCATCTGTTTCCTAACACTCGTTTATTGGCCATTATTTGACAAATGTTGAATGTTGAAGCCACTAGCCAGTTTATAGTGGTAGCAGCAGGGTTCATACGCATGCGCACACCAGTAAGAACATACCAAACTTGCGTTCTCTGCATACATATATATTTATCCTACAGATAGCTATCCGGCAGATAAATTCAGTTCACAGTACTCGTAGTGTGTTAAAGTGGCTGATAATCTTTATCTGGTCGCTAACTTTAACCTCCCGATAGCAATATTTATCCGTTAGTCATAGGACCGGCCAATTGATAAAGTTTATTGTGAAAACGTTCTTAATCTTGTGGACGGTGTGACAGCAACTTGCCCTCGTGTTGTAATGAATGCATCAAATAACCTGTAATTTTAAAAGGTGGATGATCTAACTGCAATTTACCGAGAAGTGCAGGCAAAAAAGAAGAGCACGAGGAAAAGTCATTTACAAATGAACTTGACTTCATAAGAACACACACAAAAAATATGTTAAATTACTATAATAGAGAAATAAATTACTATATTTATTTTGTTTTATAATAATGACTTACAGACTGTAGTAAACGCATTGCGGAACTCGTTAAAACTCTAAGAAAATAAAAATGGAAAGGCTCACACTAGGAAAAGTTATTTTTAAACGAGAAACTAAACATATTTGTGATACCAAGCCTTCACTCTTTAGCTCCTTGATATAATCTCTTTACTTTTTAGTTCCTTGATACCTATTTCCTCTTTACCTCCTTGAAATAAAGCTTCCCTCTTCACCCCCTTGAAATAGCTATTTCCTCTTTACCTTCTTGATATCTTTGATGTAAATTCTTAACTCTCTTTTTACCTTCTTGATACAACCTCTTCTCTTTCTACCTCCTTTATATAAACTCCTACCTATTTGCCTTTTCGATCTAAATTCATCATCCGACAAATACTATCTCCCCCCCAACCCCATCCCCCGATATAAAACCTGAACATCAACTTTATAAGCGAATAGTCCCACCGGCCTTGAAAACTTTGGCCATCGCACTCAATTTGACAAATGTGGTCCCGGTTTAGCTGACGATGCCGGAAAGTTGGTCCTTGCCCGGTTAGCCACCACGCCAGTGGCCAGGCAGACTATAGAGTCGGTCTCGTCAAGTTCAGTTCGCCACCGACAAGAGGGTTGGGGTCCGAATCTTCTCCTGGGGTAGTTTTATCTTAAACTGATTTCCCAATCTCCATCCATACAATGGGTAATAATATGGGATTAACATGCTACTGGGAAGCTTGTAGATAGGAGACTAACATGCTACTAAGGAGCTTGTAGAGATACTAACATGCTACTGGAGAGCTTGTAGATAGGAGACTAACATGCTACTGGGGAGCTTGTAAATAGGAGACTAACATGCTACTGGGGAGCTTGTAGAGAGGAGACTAACATGCTATTGGGGAGCTTGTAAATCGTTACTCTTCTATTGGATAGATAGTAAATAAGGGACTAATAGGCTACTGGAGGACTCTGTTGGGACTAGCATGATTTTGAAGAACTTTTTAAGAAATGTAGAAATATTAATCAATCTTTATTATCATAGAACAAAAAGTCAACTGGGAAATTCATCTGACTACCTTTTCAAATCCACTTCTAGATAACAGATCAAGATCAAGCTTATTTTAATGAATTTTTCTTATGGTTTTGCTTAGATGGCTTATTTTGTAGTACGTCCGAATTGAAAGTTTTCGGACATGGTGGGGTGTAAGAGAGGGGTAGTGTGGAGGTACATCACAGTGTTATGTAATACAGATCTTATTCTCAAGTTCTAGTGTTGAAAAAATAAATAGAAATAATAAAATATAGTTATAAAATTCTTTGAAATCATTTATAACATTGAGAATTTAAAATATAGTCTTAGTAGTATTAAATCTGGAGTCCCTCTTTAAGTGTCACATAAGATTTAACGGTTTTTTTTCATCACCGCGTCTTACTACCCGTTCGGTTTACACGCAACACAAAAGCTTCTCTAAGAAATAATGGTATCTACTATTGATGTGAAAAGTTACAGGTTGGATGAAGGAGGAAGGTCAAGAAAGGTAAGAAAAAAATTGTTTGGTGGTTTATGGATGACCCTTAAGACCACCGTGTCCTTCCCTTTTCGAGTACTGGGGGTAATAGGCGGGTAAAGGGGACAGGGTGATCAATACAACTCCCCCCCGCCCCCTCGGGAATAAAGTTCAACCAGTCGGAATCAAATCTCAAAACGGTTTCTATTTATTTAGGTCGAAATGGTGGTTTGTTACAGATAAAAAAACTGTCAAAATACTGATCTTAATCAAGTTTTGGTCTCAGGGGCATCCCTTCCTACAAAAGCCACCACCAGTCGTTGAAGAAATCCTATTCAAGGATTCGATCACGACCGACCGGCCGATCTCACGGCAATTTTTAGTTGATAGCCCTAATAAAGCTACCTAGTCACTAAAGGTCGATATTTTTGAGTCTTATGAAAATATTAAATATATTAAGTGCTCACGCACTTTAGTGGCTGCATAGTCTGAGGCGCTACTCTTGCAGTAGGTTAGACTACCGATGACGGGGATATCGAGGTTCGAATCTCGATCAGGTTTACTGAAGGTGATTTTTCCAAAATGCTTTTCTACTCTCTCTCCCCACGCAAATGCTGGTATATTTCCTAACAGTATAACCTTCATAATACCTAAAACCGTCAACGTAATTGGTACATAATCGTATAAACCGAACGGGTAGTAAAAAGCAGTGTTATAAAAAATTCTTTCAAATAATATTTGACCTTGAGCACTCGGTATTTAAAATGTTATAGAAAATTTAATAGTTTAATATGCAAAATGTTTATTTTATTTATATTACATTGTTTTCTAAAAGGGTGGGGAAATTTGAGGAAAGGTTGAGTTTAGAGGAATAAATTCCAAGACGTAGAAACAGAAACAAAGCAAAAGTAATCAGTGGAGAAACAATTATTTATCTCGGGACAATTGGAAAGTTTTTTTAAAAAAAGTCGATTGGTATCTTAAAAAGATTGCCGGCCGCTACTCTAGTCCAACTACGGGTAAATTACGACCCGCGGACCACATTCTATCCACGATCTGTAACTATCTATCTAAGGGGAGAAAAAGTGCTAAAAATATCAGAATTAAAAAACAGCATTAATTTCATTTCTTTTTTTTATTGGTGAATCACTTGATTTTTTTAATGTTTTTCTTATCATCACATCGTACTACCCGTTATATTATGCGCGTTATATGATAATTACACTAGTGGGGTCAGGATGAAGAAGGTTATTATTATTATTAGCACCGCGTCTTACTACCCGTTCGGGTTATACGCACTTACGTTAATGTGTAATGGTAGGGTGATTGTGAGAATGAAATGGAGTACCTACAGTTTAACGTGGAATCCGAACCACGGTGGATGCCTGGCATTCCCCACATACACAAGATGTATTGTCAGAGGTTAAAGAGAGGTTTGGTTATCAGATAAATTTATGTCAGGACCGAGGATTGAACCCCGGCCGCCAGCATAGAAGTCTGACACC
The DNA here is from genome assembly GCA_902151425.1 of Timema shepardi. Taxonomy (NCBI): domain Eukaryota; kingdom Metazoa; phylum Arthropoda; class Insecta; order Phasmatodea; family Timematidae; genus Timema; species Timema shepardi. Next base: position 21,178 of record CABFVX010006055.1, read on the forward strand.
TTACCCTTAGACCGCATGAGGAAGGTTGACCTTAGAGGAAGTAGACTCACATTTGCGTGGAGGGATAGGGCAAAACCATTGAGGTAAAACCACATTCGACCGGGATTCCAACCCTGTTCTCTCTGTCAACAGCAGTCCAGTCCAACAAGAGAGTGACACCTTAGTCCGCGCGACTCTTGGTATATTTGAGAGTTTAGCAAGGCACAAATATCGACTTTTAATGACGAGCTAGTTTTCTTACCGAGACCGACCGGTCCATCGTGCTCGGCAAGTTGCCGCCTGCCTTAAGACCACTCCAACACCGGAGCGGGTTTTTGCCCTTTATTCCTTGCAGTTATTATTATTATTAGCACTGCGTCTTACTACCCGTTCGGATTATACGCACTTACGATAATGTGTAATGGTAGGGCGATTGTGAGATGAAATGGAGGACCTACAGTTTAACGTGGGATCCGAACCACGGTGAGAGGCCTGGCTTTCCCCACATTCACAAGTTGTGATTAATACTCGTCTTGTCAGAAGTGAAGGAAGGGTTTGGAAATCAGATAAATCTGTGCCAGGACCTAGGATTGAACCCCGGACCCGAGCACAGAGGTCCAACACCTTACTCCTAGACCAGCAGGTCACCTTTCCTCGCAGTTACTTCCGATTTAGTAATCCAAAGGAAGGTTAGGTTTTATTGCTGTGGTAGGGTGGATAGGTTTATTTGATATGTATTTCAAGATATTTATAACCTCGTAAAAATAGTAGTTTGTATTCTTTCAAACAGGTTTTTATCGAGCGCATGCGCACTAGGTGTCTAGTTAGCCTGATAAAGCAGATATTGTCTATTTTTTTTATAATTTGATTTCACAAGACTCTAGGTTAGGTAGGACAGTATAAAACGCCATCTTTTTATGTAAGTTTACTTCTTTTTTTAAAAATTCCAAGGTTAGGACAGGTAGTAAATTTTTGTTTTATAACTAGACGAGTTTTTATTTCTGTTTCAACGCGTATTACTACTACCTTTTCAGGTTATATATATATATATAATTACTCCAAGGAGGTAGGAAGGAGGAATTTTAAATGTAATATACTCGTATTTGAGTGGTAAACCATTTAAGAAAAATCACCCGTAGTAGACTAAATCCCGGGTTCGAACCCCGATCTCTCAGTCATCATTTCTTATGAATTAAAAATATTTAACTTTAATAATAAACTAATGACTATATTTCTTATAGCGGTTCTTTAGTTTTTTTATCGTACATAAATATAATTTCATAACAGATTTAGCACAGTAATGAAAATACAATTGTTATAAACATGTTTTGATTGGTTACCGAATAATGTGGATGAATCGGGGGGGCATGGAGGTAAGATTTATACATTCAACACACGTCTTCGTACGTACACATATGTGAGTCTTCCATGAAACGCGATGAACCTCTTTGGCCTTCAAAACTACTTCTCAAAATAATAAGCATCATCGCTATTTGTGTTTTTGTTTAGACAAGTATTAAGAAGACTAAAGGAAAAAAACTAGTAAAAAATATTTTTTTTTCTCTCTCTTCCGAATCAAGTTGTTAGCAGCGAGCTCGATTCAAGGAGAATGTATTTAATGAGAGGGCGGTTTTCATTCTACGACGAGAAATAAATATAAAACCATCAATGTTCTGAAAACTTTGTGGGACTCTTTTGAATTAACACACTTCATTACAACAAAACTAGTTATAGATTCAAGTAATCCATCATTAATTAACTGTACATTTTAATTGAAAGCTAACTGAAAAACATATCAGTGGAGCACGCAAAGAGGGGGCCGAGAGAAAAAAAAAAAGAGACATTTCTCTTGGATCAGAAAACAATTTTAATAAAATCATAACATATTTAGTAGGCCCTACAACTAAAATTTAAAGTATTTTGAATATATAGAAAGTATTTTCTACTGTACATTTTAAAACCAGGCTTACTAGTTTACATTCAAAAGTGTACCTATTACACACATTTAAAATGCCATTAAATTCCAAAAAAGGTACAAATATTATAGTATAGATACTTTATATACCCCCTGAGCCCCCAAATTAATGTTTGGGTCATGTCACCCCATGCATTATACCATTAAAGCACCGTTTGAGAGTTTAATATAAATATTCTTGCTGTAATTTTTATATGTATATATATATTTATATATATATATATATATTTATGTCAAACAAGATTCGTTTTTAAACGCTGTTCATCCATCCGTTCGTTAAATAGAACTATAGTATTCTGGTACAAGTAAATGTTTCTTTTTAACTAAGATGAAAATAGGTATGGTTCTATTTTTTATTGTGAATACTACGCCAAAGAACATACTGTATCTAATAAAATGATGACTTTTCAAGATATATTTAACGCTTTGTAAAGTTGTGCAGCCTTTTAACAAATCATTTCAGTGACGAGTCCTTTTCAATATTTTTTGGAAATTTTATGTTTATGTCTAACGAAATGGTGAACGTTGACTGTGCATAATTGTTCGGAGTAGCATCGCCTGAAAATGGATGGATATGAAACACAGAAATATTATTATTATTATTATAAGCACCGCGTCTTACTACCCGTTCGGGTTATACGCACTTACACTAATGTGTAATGGTAGGGTGATTGTGAGATGAAATGGAGGACCTACAGTTTAACGTGGAATCCGAACCACGGTGGAGGCCTGGCATTCCCCACATTCACAAGGTGTCTTGTCAGAGGTGAAGGAAGGGTTTGGTAATCAGATAAATCTTTGCCGGGACCGAGGATTGAACCCCGGCCGCCAGCATAGAAGTCTGACACCTTACCCCTAGACCGCCAGGTCACCAACACAGAAATAAAGTTTTAACCTGAAGCAAATACTTAGAATTGTGTTCATCAAGATACCATTCTTGTGTAGTCTTGGTACTATACTCTTTATATTTATTTGAACTATTTAACGCTTACTTTATCTGAACCGACTGAATTTCTATGAGTGAGAGTCAAAGTGCCTACCAATTTTTTCGAAAAAAGTTTTTCCACATACTTTCAAGGGTTCTTTTACATCCCAAAATTGACACGAGACCTAAGGTTTTACTTACCACCCGAAATAAGTTGTGCTAAGGAAATTTATCGCACAATAAAAATCCGTCGACTCCAGCTGGGATTGAACGCGCGAGCATCGGGCCCCGAAGCGAGCACTTTACCCCACGACCAAGGTCAACGAATATCCTCTTATTATAAAGACGTGTTTCTATCTTAATGTCATTATAAACGGTATTCGATTGTACAAAGGTGCATCCATTTTTTGAGATACTTTTCCAATCTGTTTTTGATAGAATTTCACAGAGCTACGTCGGCCTTTAAAAATAAATAACCGCTACCTCTGTCGGCAGCCTCTTTAAGGTGAAGAGGAGTTTGAATGTGACCTTGGTTGTGCTGAGAGAGAAGCTGGCAGGAAAAAGTGCTCGTGACCTTGGAGTGGACCAGTCTGTGAATAGGCCGCTTTAATTAAGACATTGGTATTTCTCAACCGTAGCCAATTATATGAAAACAAAGGAGAAAAAAATATGGTAGTATTGAAAAATGCATATTTTTTGGTAATATTTTTTTAAACGCAATGATCAGACCTTCGTATCTCGTTAGAAGCAAAATAATTTGTTGCGTATTAGAATGCTTTCTTGACTAAAAGAGTTAATTTTTAAAATTTGTATATAAATAAAATACCAAAAAATTTTTTTTCATATATTTTTAAAACACTTATGTATAAACAAATATGAATAAACCTAATTAAAAAAAAGCGTATACAGAATTAATATTTTGGTGGAGAGCTTATGATCACAAAACCTTTGATCAATAAAATATTATAAATCAATTAATTTAATTTATGGTGCTTTTAAATCGTACACGCGTGAGAATACTTGAGTCACACATTACTCTTAACCTCAAGCATTCTAAGACCAAAAGATGTGAGCTACACTAGCCCCATGACTTCTTTGGTGCTGACTGACAGCTAACAGATGACGGCTTTGAAAAGCTACCAGACCAAATTATGTATCCCTACGCTGAACCATATGATCTGCGAAAACATGTGTTTAGCAGCTGTAAGTCAGCACCAAAGAAGCCACGGGGCTACTGTACTTAAGCAGGTATTATGATCGACTTAACTTAACGTCACGTGAAGGTTATCCTTGTATTTTCAAATGGAAGTCGTCACGACGCACTTAGCTTAACAATGACGTGACGATCACTTAACATGAGCACACCACGAGTTACTGTCAACCAATAATATTGTGCGAGACTAGAGCTAATTAGTACTATTTTATAGTGTGAAGACACCATCAGAATGTAAACAAATTATTTATTATTTAGCACCGCGTATTACTACCCTTTCGGGTTATACGTTTAAGTACTAACTACGTTAAAGGGTTAATGATTGAGTAGGTTGAATCTAGAGGATGGAAACCTGCGTGGAGGGAGAGTGGAAAACCCTTTAAGAAAAACCACCCCCAGTTCATCCGACCGAGATTCGAACCTCAGTCGTCCTGTCACCAGCAGTCTAGCTCAACAAGAAACTAGCGCGTTAGCTAACTACGCCACCAAGCCGGGTAGAAAACAATAGTTTTGCCGGTTACTCTCCATTGGTGTGAAACGTGGTCTCTTATCTTACACGACGGAAAGAAATTTAGGCTAGTCCGAAAGGATGAAGATACTGGAGAGGGGAGGTTACATAACGATGAGTTATATATCCTGTATTCGGCACTAGGGGCATTGTTAGGATGATCAAGTCTCGTAGATTACGGTGGGCAGGACATGCAGCGTGAATAGAAGGACATGGACGCAGATGGGAGGATAACGTTTCAGATAGACTTGAAAGAGAAAGGGAGTAATGAGGTGGACTGGATAGAACTAACTCAAAGATAGGGATAGGGTGTAAATAGGAGGACTGGATAGAACTAGCTCAAGATAGGGAGAGGTGGTAATGAGGTGGACTGAATCGAACTAGTTCAAAATAGGGATAGGCGTATTTTTAAGTGCGTCAATGAGCTTTCGGGCTACTAATGTCAGAGTAAGTTGAGTCCTTTGGTATTGTGCGTTTGTTTGTGCGCGTCTCTTGTTACACTTTATTCTGTACATCCAGTCAAGTTTCTCTCTCAATTAATTTAATAATAACTAACCTAATGCTTAGGTTTCGTTTAAGTGAGTAATTTCTTTTCTGACAGTGAAAATTCGTTTGGTGTATTTTATCGGGTTGTTACGTTACGTGAATTCTGATCACACAGTTTACATTCTTACGTGGACATTAAGTTGACCGTGATCCCAGCATTAACTTTTTTTTTACCTTTTTTTTGTTCTTGTGAACGAAAATATACTTTAGTTGAGAGCTTAAGGAGGGGCTGTGGGAAACACGAGTTGACGGTGGTCTTTTTGCAATTTTTACAGCAAAACTTTTTTTGGGTCAAAATACATCACTTATTTCTTCAGTAGAAACATAAGAGTTTAATTTTCTTCACATGATGACTTCCACAGTTGTTGAATTTCTATCAAGTGTGTCCTGGAATTTAATGACAACTTTTCCTCTTCATTCAATGCCGCTATAATCATGACAAAGATTCAACAACTGTTGATGTCCCAATATGTGAAGAAAATTAAATTTTAAGTTTATTCTGGAGCAATCTTAAATTTATTATGGCCAAAAAAAGTTTTGATTCAAAAACTGGATAAACAAACAAAAAACTCACCTTTTCTCGCGTCCCCTACACTCCCACCTTTAAGAAACAGCTGATTTAGGTGCAGTAGATAGGGGAGAAGGAGGGGGCATAGGGGAGCTTTGTACCCTATACAGTTATGACTAGGACACATTTTGATTATTTTTTCCAAGAGACGTTTAATACCAGGACTTCACTTAAAAAATATTTCCGATTTCATCCTGATAGCGAATTCTATCAATAGTTAACGAATATAAAAAAAAAAATTGTGGACTTTTACTCTTTATAAAGAATTATTTACTTAAAGAGCATGATAGGTAATGTTAAGGTCCCATTCAAATGAAGTAGCCATTTAAATTAGAAACCTGTCCTTATAGGATTTTCTCTAAACATATTGAAACCAGGAGTGCAAGGAGATTCTTAAAATGAGTATATACACATTAACAGAATATTTCATCTTATTTAAAAAAAATAACACATTCACATACAGAAATAATACATATTGAATAAACAGAACCATATATATATCATAATTACCATTACATGATTGTCTTGTATAATACAACCTAGTCGTCTACGGAATCTATAGTTAAGTTGTAGAAAACAAAAGAAGAATTTATTACTAAATTTCCTAACACGCTGTGAATTGTGATGCCCGTGTGTGTAGGTGGAATGCTAATGATATGTCAAAGTGCGTGTTCATTGCACAATATTTTACCCCCCTTGCGTCGTTCATTTTTTTTATAGGGAGTGTTAAATATTATAGCAAAAGTGTAGAAATACACGTGATAAATTGTTTGCACGAGTCCCTTTATTCTTGAGGACTTCTTAAAGTTTAGATATAGATTATTTTATTTTATTTGTAGTATAGATATGGGTGCCTGGTGGCTTGGGTTACACATACATTTTAAACATAATGTGAGGATAATATATTATTCCCAAAATAGTGTAGTGTGATTCTGGTGGGAACAACAGTAGAAAATACAATTTTTTTTTTTTGCGGTCGACATGAATTGAATTTTTTTACAGTAAAAACTCCCTTAATGGACCCCTTTGAAGAGCAGATTCTTCTTAATATCGGAAAGTTATATTTCCCCGGAAAAAAAATAACGTTGGCTCTTCCAATGAAGCAATTCCCCCCAAAACGGACATGAACACTGCTAGAGATACGTATTTATGCATAAAAATCTCCAAAGAACGGAAAAAACATTGTAAACACAAGTTCATATACAGTAGCCTCATGGCTTTTTGGTGCTGACTGACAGCTTTAAAAAGTTACCAGACCAAATTACGTATACCTACTCCAAACCATATGATCTGTAAAATCATGCGTTTAGCAGCTGTCCCATCTGACAGTCGAAATTTAGGTATATACCTAAATGTTGACTGTCAGAAGTCAGCTGTGAGCTGTCAGTCAGCACCAAAGAAGCCATGAGGGCTACTGTACATACAGTATTTTACTGTGTCTCCCGTAAATTGTGATGCCTTCCTCTTTTATAGAAAATTATACTATGTGTCAAAAAGTTACGAAGCAGTTCACGTTACTTGACTTATGAATATATTACAATCGTTTTAGAAGCTTTCGTAACAGTAAAAAAAACCCTTCCCATATAAATCAAACTGTACTTAAATATTTCAAACATATCAGATACTAAAATATATTATTTAACTACAGACAGTAATGATAGTATGGATATAAAGTCTGTTGCAGCAATCATACTGGAAAACATGGCAGCCAACAGACGATTAAATCACAAGCAAAATATAATCAACCTATAAAGATTTATATTTATAATATCATGATAGCTTCAACGAAAAACCTTCAAAGTTATTTTAGATATACAAGCAATCCCTATCGACTATCCTCGTAGTTATAAAATCAGTTCAGCCAATAAGGTCCTTTGTTGGAATTTTAATTTTCATAGTGCGGAGAGTTTTGTGTACAATGCAATGAATATCATGAGAATAAATTTTAAACTACACCTAAGCTCAAGTGTGAGTTTATACCCCCTAATTAAACGATTAGAAACTTTTTTTTTACACTTTTGCTTGTAAATGTTCACATCCAATAATTTTTTATTATTTTGCTAAGTTGGAAAAAAAAATGCACTGGACTAACGATTCTTGAAATTTCAGGTTGTGAATATCGAGTTTAAAATGAGATTCATTTTGCTTGGAGCAAAAAAAATAAATACAATGTGTGATGCACTTATATTACTTTTACTTGGTCGTTTTTTAAAATCATTTATGAGTAAATATCTTGTGTCAAACACGATTGATTTTTATTTACAGAACTACCAAACCACTTTGTCGCTATTATATTAAATATACTTTGTGCTTGCAAGAAATAAGAGGCACTCCATTTCAATCTATTAGATTATATATCAATATAAGGCTAACACATAAATAATTAAAATAATTACCAATAATTATCAATATTTTCAAAAAGGCAAAAATAACCCACAATTAGATCAGTTGTTTAAACTACACTATCCTCAAATCATAATTTTTATTTAAAAAAAATCCAATTCTACCAGATGAAAAACAAATATTTTTTTTAGCTATTTCGAAAGCTCTTCCAAGTCAAAATACTTTAATTTTTACAGTCCATTTTAATTGAAAGATTTCCAGACCAAAATACAAACTGTGTAAAAACATTAGATATGTCACTTTTACATTTACCCTGAAATTTAACGCCGGATTTAAATAGGAAAAAAAATTATATAGAAGGCATGTAATTATTTTTTATTTTAATTTCAGTTCGACTATGTGTAGACGTCATCAACAACTTCAGACCCCCACCCCCCTCTCGCCCCTCCCTGAGGTCAATGTGCCCTCTATGAGTATTTAACAGGCCCACAATATGAATAGTTTGGACTTTTAATTCAACTTTTTTTGACTCTCAAAAAACACAACCAAATGATGCAAATTTCCTGTGCAGCAGAAAAAAAAAAAGATCAAACTATTTCCAAGCGATAATTAATGTTTGGTAATTAATTCATTTCCACCCCTCTCTCCAAACACTTTATCATAGTTCTGACAAAATATTTAATATTTAAATATGATCACATTAATACATTTCCTGCAAAGAGAATGGACAAAAAAACTGATTTAATTGGTAAAATCCAAATATGAGCTAACTCGTGCTTACAGTTACAATTGATTTTAAAAAAACTACCCTAAAAAAACCAACAATCTCTTGGGGTAACTTCAGACAGTTTCAAACCTTATTATTAACAACAAAATAATAAATGTAATGAAAATACTAAATATATGATATAGAAGTCCAATTAATTATCAAAATACTCTCATAATTATAAAAAATTGATTCAAACTTCAAAAAATTTTACAGACTAGAATTTAAAAAGTTTAACTTCACAGAGAATTATCTTTTTTTTTTTTGCAATCCTTAACTCAAGTATTTTTAACGCTGAAGCAGACCACCCTTATCTCATTAGAGTTATTTAAAGATCACACATATGAGCTTAATATGAAATGTGTGATACTCGCTAAACTACTATAAAAAAACAAACAATTAGAAAAATGGTTTCTTTGGAATGGGATGAAAATATTATAAAGATTAACTGTGATCAATCATAATGATGACTAACTTCTATTTCACGTTTACAACGGCTCCTATCAAAAGAGCCACTTTGAACTTTCTCACAATCGAGTAGTTTTATCGATATTAAAGAGACCACCCTCGACGTCAACACTTGTGCGAGGCTTATCATTAAATCACTAACATCAATAATGACAAACTTGTGGTCTTGCGCATTTATCGATAACCTTACAAACATTAACTATTTGCATCAATGTATATTTTATCGACGCCGGCTTAGTCGTACAAACTCTCCAAACTTCCCACGAACTTTGTCTGGCGTTCCCTGCGACGTACGAAATCTTTAAACTGCGCATGCACTTATTCCGGAAGTTCCCTGCGTCACAAGAACTCTCCGAAATACGCACGTACTTTGTCCGATGTTCCCTGCGACGTACGAAATCTTTAAACTGCGCATGCACTTATTCCGGAAGTTCCCTGCGTCACAAGAACTCTCTAAGCTGCGCGCGCATTTGTCCGGACATCTCCTGCGGCACACGAACCCCCGCCGCATGACAAGATCCTCTACATCTCGCGTCACGTGTAGGATGTGTGCGCACCTTGTCTCACACGTGCACGCAGTAAGTGTCTGTCATGCCGCCCGTGTGAAGGATCAGCCGGTGGTGAGACTTGTCCTCGAGACTGAGCGCCGTCATGGCGTCCAGCGTCTCGTCCTCGAGGTTGAAAGTCGCGTCCTTGACGTCGGGCGACTCTGCGTATCCGCTCTCGTCGCTGACGGCGTCCTCCTCGTCCTCCTCGGACAGGGAGTCCAGTTCGGAGGTCTCGGCCACCACCAGGTGAGGAGGGGGGAACGTCGCGGACCTCTTGAGCTGCACTGCCATCCCGGTTTCAAGCACCACCTGCAACGACACAAGCGCACGTGTCAACGAGGACCCAACAGGAGCGGTCGGGATGATAGTCCATCTCTTTTTTGCCGCCGCGTCTCAATACATCGGACTATACGCACACGTACTTATTACGGTAGTGTGTTAGGGGTAAGGCAAGTTACATTTAAAAAAAGTGTACCCTCATTTGCGTGGAGGGAGACTGGAAAAGAATTAAAGGAAAAATCAACCTCAGTACAGCTGACGCTTTACAAAATAGATTCTAAATCACCGGAAGTAGGCAACGTTGTTAAAAGGGATCACGCCCCAGGGTTGTTCCGACACCGGATACTGACCTTTCGTCCCCTGAGCGAGCCTCCCGTCGGCCGCAGGTCCACGCTAGATGCGGAGGAACAGGAACCCTCGTTGTCAGGTTCCTCCGAGGCCGATGAAGAAGACACGAAGGTGAAGGCAGTCTCCGAGCTCTCGCCGCTCGAGATGCTCTGCAGACTGTTGGTCCCTTCATCGCTCTGGCTCTCCAGGAGCTCTTCATCTTCCTCCTTCAAGCGAGAGGTGGACAGGATCACGAGGTCCTCCCACGCCACCTTCTTGTCCGGGTGCCTCCGCCGCCGCAGCACCTCGGGTCCGTTGCCGGACAAGGCCAGTTCCCGCTCCGCCCTTATGCTCTGCTGGTGGTCGTGGAACAGCGCCATGATGTCCTGCACCAGGTCGCTAGGGGCTGTCGCCACCTCGACAGACGCTGCCGCCGTCGTCGTGTCCTTGGC
>CABFVX010006055.1:32226-43807 GCA_902151425.1 Timema shepardi
TGCCGCCGTCGTCGTGTCCTTGGCGTCGTTCGGGCGTATCGACTGCTCGTGGATCCTGAGTGTACAGAAAGACGGGGTTTGAAAAATAAATAAACATATTTGGCCACATGGTCTTAACATTGTCACTCTTTGGTTAGATTGGGTCGCCGATGACAGGGAAGATCGGGGTTAGGTATACTGAGGGTGGTTATCCCCCAATAGTTTACCCACTCTCCCTCCAAGAAAATGTGGGTGTATTTCCTCAACAATTCTACCTTCCTCAACCCTATCCCATTATCGAATTACACAAGTGTGCTAAGGATGAGTAAGGTGCAAATTAAAGGAATTATATCAGCATTTAAATGGAGGTAGAGAGTGAAAGCCATCCAAGACAAACCTCACTCGGTACACCCGACCTAGATTCGAACCCCCGATCTCCTCGTCACCGGTAAGTCAAACTAGATGAGCTTGGACCAGAGTGGATAATTGGGATGTAAAAAAACAACTCGGCAAATAAAATATAAAAAAGATCGTTACAAAGACGAGTTTTTAAATTATCGATTAAAATATTTTTACCAAAAATAATTGAAAACCAGTCTTGGTCGAATAAGTTTAATCTAGCATATATGTAAGAGAGGTATTTAACGTGTACTTTCTAAACACATAACTATATCGGCACACGATCTACAAACTAGTATTACAGATCCAGCGCTATCCCCAACAGAGATATAAATGTTCAAATATTAAATACATCCGTCGGCACCTTTGGGCATCGACCCAGGGTCCCCTGTATCTGTGGTCATGCAATTGGTCAAGAAACCCAAACGGGACGCGACGCTACGAGAGTTTTAACGACCACGTGAGACTTACCCTCGCTCGGTGGTGGTGGTGGTGGTGTGGACGCCCGCCAGCCGCGTCCCGGCGACATGGTACGCCGTCGTCCTGACGTCTTCGTCGTCCTCCTCGACGCTCTCCTCGATGACCATGAGCTTGGGCGCCGACTTGGACCGCTCCAGAGGGGGTCTGTAGTTGTGCGAGCCCATGGAGAGGAGGATCTTCCTCCTGGGGAGGGAGGGGTTGTCGTACACCGCGTTGGCGAGAGAGAGGCGCGCGTTCTGGCGGCAGACCTGTGAAACACAGGGCAGTGGACGGATATATTAACGGGTGACGGATAAGGAGACGATAGACGGAGAAGTGAGAACACGCGTGAAACCATGGAGAGAATAAGGGATAAGAATAGTGAGAGATATCGATGGACTTGACTGGCAGAAGTACCCGGCGTTACCTGAGGGTAACGTTTTTATTTGCTTCAAACAGACAGAACAAAATCCCTTCATTTTAATTCATATGACCCAGTTTTTAATATATTAAAAATAATTATTAATTTAGAATTTAAAATTCCAGCTTCTAGGTGCATATGTTTATGAAAAGGGGCAACTAATTTTAAAATTTCAAATCTCTACGTTCGGTAGGTATCACGCAACGCTCACGGATTAACGGCTTCATGGTGGGGTGAGTTAATCAAGATGTATGGATGGATGTATGGATGGATGGATGGATGGATGTTAGAATGACGAGTCTCGACTTGTCACCGCTAGGAACTGTGGGACTTACTTTGTCTCTCTTGAACTCGCTGAGGGCCTGGATGAGTTTAGCGCGGAGCTGAGAGGCCATGTTGCGGGCCACGGACTCTTTGGAGCAGATCACGGCGTGACAACGCAACTCCTGCTTCAGTTTGCGTCCCTCGTGACGGTACACCTGTCAAAAACCGAGACAGGTACACCTTCAGTCAGCGGCGTCGCTCTCTACTGGCGTTTACAACAGGACACACTAGGGAAGGAGTCATTAGGACACTCAGCAGAACACACTAGGGAAAGATTCATTAGGACACTCACTCAGATGAACACTCGAGGGAAGGAGTCATTAGGACACTCAGCAGAACACACTAGGGAAAGATTCGTTAGGACACTCACCCAGCAGAACACTCGAGGGAATAGTCGTTAGGACACTCACTCAGCAGGACACACTAGGGGAGGAGTCGTTAGGACACTCATCAGAGTACTCGAGGGAGAGAGTCGTTAGGACACTCACCCTGCAGAACACTCGAGGGAAAGAGTCGTTAGGACACTCACCCAGCAGAACAATCGAGGGAAGGAGTCATTAGGACATTCACTCAGCAGAACAATCGAGGGAAGGAGTCATTAGGACACTCACTCAGCAGAACAATCGAGGGAAAGAGTCGTTAGGACACTCACTCAGCAGAACAATCGAGGTAAGGAGTCATTAGGACACTCACTCAGCAGAACAATCGAGGGAAAGAGTCGTTAGGACACTCACTCAGCAGAACAATCGAGGGAATAGTCGTTAGGACACTCAGCAGAACACACTAGGGAAAGAGTCGTTAGGACACTTAGCAGAACACACTAGGGAAAGAGTCGTTAGGACACTCAGCAGAACACACTAGGGAAAGAGGCGTTAGGACACTCACCCAGCAGAAGACCCTAGGGAAAGAGGAGGGCGCCGAGCAGTAGGTGATCCTGTGCGCCCAGTACTCGGTGAGGCCGTGTTCCTTGGTGACCGCCCGCAGTCCTCCCTGGCTCACCGTCACCTTCATCTGCACGTCAGGCTTACTGCTGCTGGTGTAGTTCTTCCACAGGGTGGACAGGGGCTTCTCAACGCACCCCTCACCTGGAACAACGACAATACCATGAGAGAAGATGGCAGGCTCACGGTAGATTTTGTTGTTGACGGGGGAGGTTAAGGTTTAATATCTCAACCGGATCCTTTGAGGATCATTTTATATATATGCTTGTGACTTGTCTCTGTAGTTTTCCCAATACTATCTTCACGCTAACGTGGGTGCATTTCCTCCAACCCATCCTCTGCGTCCCTTAGCCCTTAGATCAAACCACTATTATTATTATTATCACCGCGTCTTACTACCCGTTCGGGTTATACGCACTTACGCTAATGTGTAATGGTAGGGTGATTGTGAGATGAAATGGAGGACCTACAGTTTAACGTGGAATCCGAACCACGGTGGAGGCCTGGCATTCCCCACATTCACAAGATGTCTTGTCAGAGGTGAAGGAAGGGTTTGGTAATCAGATAAATCTGTGCCGGGACCAAGGATTGAACCCTGGACCCCCAGCATAGAAGTCCGACACCTTACCCCTAGACCACCAGGTCACCCCTTAATTTAAGTAAAACAAACACAATAATCACAACAGTTATTCTTGAATATCTGTCACGGGCACCGTGGAATTCTAAGAGAACTTTTTATCTTCATGCATTCCCCCCCCCCCCGTTTTAAAATTCCGACGTGTAATAGTCTTATATCTTTAATTACACGCAGTCTTGGGAATCAACAAATCTCCCAGTCTGCATACATCAAGCAGTCACTCGCTTCAGTGGCCGCATGGTCTAAGGCGTTACTCTCGCAATGCCGATGACGGTAAGATCGAGTTTTCTAATCTCGGTTGGGTGTCCTGAAGATGGTTTTCCTTGTATGTTTCCCCATTCTCCTTCCACGTAAACGAGGCTACATTTCCCCTAAATCTAAGTTTCCTTATCCTGAACTGGTAGTGAGACGCGGTGAGAGAATAGTTCTATAATACTAGGAAATATCAGCTGAAACGCCCCAGGAAAACATGGCCGAGAGAAAACACTTGATAAACCAGTTTGGGAGGAAATATGTTATTAGGCGAATAAATCAGGATAGTAATGGTTGATAGCAGCGGTATAAAATGTCTACCTGAAAGTGTGTGGAGTTTACAGTCTGAATCAAATCTTAATAAACCAATTCCGTCACTATTCGTATATGGACAGAGTCGGTGATGAATGGGTGCTGAAGGAGTACTGTTTGAAAGGGAATCCGATAATTCGGTGCGAAATAAGTGTTTTATGGTTGGTTTGGGCATGTTGAGAGGATGAGTGTGGATTGAGTAACGAAACAAATATATGAAGGTAGAGTGTGTGGATCAAATAGAAGGGGTAAGTCATGTAAGACGTGGCTAAATGTTGTAGACGAATGTGTGAAAAAAGAGAAACCTTATAGGGAAATGTGGCGAAAGTTAGTGAGGATGGATTAAGTATGGATTTTTTTAAATATATATGTAGGTATGTATGTATGTATATCAATTCGTTACACACAGCATTTTGTATACACAATATTAACCTACGTCGGTTATTTGTACAGTATAGTAAGCTAGATTCACATGTTCGGCGAAAATAAAGAACAGAATCTACTTGAGTAGTGCAAGCAATTCATCAGCTAGCAGAAGTATATGTTGACTTATAATGCACTGCAAACTAAAAAACAGCTAATTAATCAATATATTTAATTTTCTACTCTAATTTCAATACACCCTAGTCCTATCTTTAGATAGTTCTATCCAGTCCACCTCATTAGACCCAATCTATTTCAGGTCCATTATTATGTTATTGTCCCATCTGCGTCTAGGTCCTCCCATTCGCACTGCATGCTCTCAATCTAACGCAATCTACCACGGCCTTGTGATTAGTACGTGGTATGTAACTCATCATTATGTAACATATTCCACTCTCCAGTATTCTCAGCCCATTTTGGGAGGCTACCATACCTATGAAATAACAGGAATAATATAGTAGACTGTTATCTAAGTTGTATTTTTCTAAATTGCCCTTTCTATGGCGGACTGTACCCACGATCGCAAAGTGGTAGTAGCGAACGTGATTCTGATAACTTGACCTTTCCTCGAGGACCGGTCTTGGGGCAACCGGAGGGAGAGATGAAGTAGGGGAAAGGGGGGTTTGAGGGGCACTCGTCCACTGAGACAGAAGCCCATTGTCGCCTCAGGCAGGAGAGTTAAATAATAAAAGCGTCTACCTTAGCTCGAGTGAGCTGCTAATGGTGGTTGGGTGCGGAACTAGGCCAGATCGAGGAACTAGAATCAATTTAAACCACTTCCAGAGTCGAAAGCTGGAACTAATATCAATATATCATAGTTTATTTTTGTTGTTTCTTGGTTTCAGATAGTTTTCGAGAGACCTTCGGGGCAGGAGGTGTCAATATTTTGATGTTTAATGTGTTTTATGTATTCATAAATGTTAGATTATTATATAGATAACCAGACATACAAACAAACAATTTAATCAAAACTTATACGAACATTGATATTCTTTGGACAGGTCCGTTGCCTTGTCTAAACTGAAGCTTCCAGAATGTTCTATCAAAAGCTCCCCCTCCGCTCCCCCTTGTGTGAGATCATCCATCAGTTGCATTCGTGATCTTCCTGGTTCCATTATTCTTTCCATCTTTCCTTCTATGACGTCACTCAATAAGATACTATTTTCATGTGACCTCATCCAGTTGACCTTTCTCCGTAGATTTTTTCGTCAACGCGACTTACTACCCATTCGGGTTATTCACTTTCGTAATAAATAAGCTAATGTGTTAGGGATGAGGAAGATTGAATTTAGAGGAAGTGCACCCCGCATGTGTGGGGGAAGAGTAGAAAACCATTTAGGGGAAAAAATTATCCTCGGTACATCCTACCAGGATTCAATCCCCAATCTCCACCGTCATCGCCAGTTCAGTCTAATGAGAGAATAGCGCCTTAAACCATGCAGACACAGAAGCAGTTTTTTTTGTCGAGTTCATCATCTCAATTAGGTAATTTCATTCTTTAAAATGCAGTGAAGATCAGTAATCTCGATAAAATTTTAAATTAAAAAAACTAACTGGCAAGCCACAAAGTCGGGCGAAACCGTCCTCGTGACGTCAGAAACCTCACCCTTGCGAACCACACGCACGCGGGTGACCATATGGTATGTTGGGGCACTCCATGGTATACTTGGCTCGCGGCCGCTGTGGATTATTCTTACAGGTGAAGGTGAAGTGCTCAGGATTATAAAAAATACTTTTTTTGTGTGTCAAATTTGTAAACTCTTATCAGCTGTGTTCGACAAGCTCTTGTCTGGTTCTTCCCACATACGTCTGGAAAGGCGTGGTACAACCCAGGACGTTCTCGAAGCATATTACCCCTTACCCCTCTCCCCCCTCCTGTTAGTTTTGTGATAGGGCCGCAAGACGGTGAGATTATTCTGTAGTCGTGGCTTTGCTAAACGTACCTGATTTACGTTGGATGTAGTTGGGCTTGAGATCGCCTGAAGGCGCTGAATACTATTTAATATTTTATATATCCTTATATTGGTCGGCCGCCTCCAAATTGTGATTCGGATGAATATCCGATTGTTTTCAGTCTTATTTTTTAGCGATTATATATAAATTTACGTCAAAATCGTGGATACTTTCACACATTAGCCTAATTTAATGTGTGACGGTTTGAACCAGATCACAATGCCCATTAAAAATGTAAAGAACCAGTCTAGTTAACTATCGGTACCATTAAAATTAATAGTGATTTTATTTTTATAAAAACTAACATAAATTCGGATTTATTATGTAAAAAAAATCCGTACAGGTAACCATTTTATACAACATTCATTTTTGAAAAATTTCATTCCTTCAACTATCTGTCATTAGTAGATTAGTATTAATTTTAGGGCTGTAACAAAATAAGATTTCTCAGAGGTATCGCCATACGCTAATGTGTAATGGTAAGGTGATTGTGAGATGAAATGGAGGACCTACAGTTTAACGTGGAATCCGAACCACGGTGGAGGCACTGGCATTCCCCACATTCATAAGATGTCTTGTTAGAGGTGAAGGAAGGGTTTGATAATCAGATAAATCTGTGCCGGGACCGGGGCCGCCAGCATAGAAGTCTGACACCTTACCCCTAGACCACCAGGTCACCTTTAATTAATAAAAAAATGTATACAACCAAAAGTTTTTTTTTAATTCTTGTTTAGAGGTGAACACGTTCTTGCATAGGAGTCTACCAATTTAAAAAAAATCAGCCCTCTACGTGCGGTAGATACCGCGCGACGCTCATGACAGACATACATCTTCGTTTTATTAATATTTATATGAAAAGCAGGAGAAGAGGTTATAAAGGTTGGAATATGTCTTCTTACAAGAGTCCCGCTCTATCAGTTGTAGACTCCTGGTGGTGGTGACTCATCTCATGGTTTATTCAGCCCCCGGTTCTGACTCACAGGAAAAGTTACTACTTTACCAAGAGCTCGGTGCTGGATTTACAGGTGAGCTCAGGGGGCTAGAGCAATAATGAGCGGCAAATTTTGTAAAAAAAAAAATGGCATTGAAAAAGTAAACATTATCCATCTTTTTGTTCCTCTACAAACAACAGCATGCAGGGTTATAATTACTATATCGCAAGTTCCGTATCGCTATCATTCATGTATGACTTCTCTGTACGGTGTTTAGTCTATAGTTTACATAGGACAGGGATTTTAAAAAGGGGGAGGGGAGGGGGGCAAGATCTGCTTAGCCCTTAAGGTGACAAACATATAACTCCACCATTGCAAGAACGGCATTTTTTTTTATCAGCCTACCTTTTAACACAATGGTTACACAAGCGCTCGATCTCGGAAGTAGAAACGAGGAAGGCAGAGCAAAAAAAAAAAAACCACCAACAACCGCTAGACCCGAACCCCGGTAGTCCGAAGTTCCGGAAAATCCGAACACACTTTTGGAAAAAGGAAGACTTTTTTTTCTAATGAAATATATTTTATAGTTTAACAAACGTAAAGTTAAAAAGAGAATTGTAAGAAAAAGCGACATGGTAATAACTAATAAATGTTTAGTATTTACACGTTGTAGTCAAAACTATGAGTTTTCCTGTAACTAACGGTAATTACAAAACATATCACGTGTTATACATCAGTTAGATAGATTGAAGTTTGAATAAACTCATTCAAATGTAATCTAATATTCGTGAGAAAAAAAGCTGTATCCATGTGTTCTACCCCTTAATCCGAACAAGCTCTGGTCCCAACTAGTTC
This sequence comes from Timema shepardi, assembly GCA_902151425.1. Taxonomy (NCBI): domain Eukaryota; kingdom Metazoa; phylum Arthropoda; class Insecta; order Phasmatodea; family Timematidae; genus Timema; species Timema shepardi. The sequence continues at coordinate 40,114 of CABFVX010006055.1, forward strand.
GGATTAACAAGGTTTTAGTATAGTTTTAAAAACGATGGCCCCTCACATGATGAGAAAACCACCCGCAATACACCCGGCCAAGATCATAGACTCGACCTTCGCGTCACCCGGCAATCGAGTATTATCACGAGCCAGACGCCTTTGACCGTATGACCACCAGAGTCAACCCCGGGAAGAGGAGGAAGGGGGAGGATGGAGGTTAACTCCATCGCTTGTCAATTATTCTTTTTTTAAACGGTTTCAACCGTATAAAACAGTCTCCATGGTTAATTAAACAAACAAAAAATATAAAGTAGTGGTCAAGTTTCTGGATTTAATCTAATTTTCAACGAATACGGATTTGTGTTTTGTTTTATCAAGGCGTATTTTTTTAGAAATATTTAGAGAGAGACGGAAAAAAAAGTCGTAGACGGCCTTGACAGATTTAAAGTAAAATACGTGGAAAAAAAGTTAGATAAAATACAGGTTTAATCTAAGTTTTTTTAGTTACGTCTGCAAATTAGTATTCTACTCAAAACAATTTATTTTTATTTTTAAAATAAACGCCATTAGCTACTAGCAGAGATGAGGAGGCCAATAAATAGAAAAACCAGCATTCTTCACCAGGTAGAAGGATAAGGGAGGTAGGAAGTAAGGGAGAACATCTCCAGCGAATTCAGTCGGGATTCAAACCACTCGACTACGTGTCCCGATGACAATATTCAGCTGAATGTTGTAATAATGACAGTTCAGTGATGTCCGGCAGTGACCTATTGACCCAAGCAAACAAAACACAACAACAAGTAAGGGGACCCTTAACAGAATCCACCTGGAAATGGGAAGTAAAATCAGCGAGGAAAACTTTTTACGAGGTCGGTTGATAAAGAAATAATTTCTCGAGTCATTCGTTAATTAATATAACCGGGGGCCGGGGTGTAGAGAAACACATCAGCGAGTACGCGGACCAAGGTATCAAGGCTCGTATTTTCAGATTTTGAGATGATGTGGGGGTTGGGATTTGAATCCCAGCTTAGTATTATTTTTATATCCTTAAACAGTTGGCTTCCACTTTCTTCCAGCAGGCAAATGCGGGTACACTCCCTCAATTCTACCCTCCTCGTCCCTACCTCATCAGTGAAAATGTGGCGAATGACCCCGACGGGCAGTATGACGAAATGCGTTCAGAAAACTAGGGGCCTAATTTATAGTCGAGATTGGGACGTCAGCCAATCCCCCCATTCGACTGGACTGCTTGTTATTTCACACACCCGGATATATATAAATGTACCATTATATTATCACCGCATCTTGCTACCTGTTCAGGTTATTTGCATTTATGATAACTACTCTAATAGGTTATAGATGAGGAACGAAGTGCGCATGTGCGTGTAAGAAGAGTGGAAAACACTCCTCAGTACATCCGACCGGTATTCAAACCCTGATCTCCCCGTCAGCAGCAGGCCAGCCTAATAAGAGAGTGACGACTTAAACCGTTCGGCCACTGTACGGAGCAAGATATCTTAACATCCGAAAGTAGTTCTGTTATTGGCACTCACGTTTGGAAAATAGAGAGGGGGAGGTAAAAAAATAATTGCAAGCGTATAAACCGAACGGGTGGTAAGCACGGTGCTAATTTTTGTTGTTGTTGCATATATCAGTTTAACATTTAAACTTTATTTTTTTGTATGAAACATTAAACAATTATTTAATCATTCATTCAAATATTAGTTTATGACAATGGTCCCCAAACTTTTTCAGCCGAAGCCCCTCTTCCCCCCCCCCATTTTTGATAGATAATCGAATGCCCACACCCTCATTTTTTACTTTTTGTTTAGATATTTATATATGATTTCTAGCCATTTCTTTATTTTATAAAAAAATCAATGTGGAAAACGGGACTGAAGATTATTGTGATATTAGGTTTGATGTTTTGACAGCGTACACTGCAAATAACTTTCCAGTTCAGGTCGACACAGCTGTTTAGTTTTTATGAGAGTCATAGTTCGAGATTCGGTGAATCACGTGGCCGCAACTGTAGCTTAAGGCAGCGTTTTTCAAACTGCTCCACAGAACCCCTCCAGTTAAATCATCTCACTCGAGGTAATTTTAGAATATTCTTTATTTGTTTTTCCCAATAAAAAATAACATCAGTAATTAGGATTTTTTTTTCAAATCTGAATAAATGACATTTGCTAAAAGGTGCAGACAGAACAAGTGAGATTCTCAGTTTGTTGTGTACGACACGTTTCTAGTTGTAAAAGTTAACTGTCGTTAGAATGTCCATAAAAATTATTATAAAATATGCTTTAAGGCTCCAGCTTATATTTTTTCAAGTCTTTGGTTTAACAATTTTGGGGATCCCTGGCTTAGGGAGGGAGGTGGTTGGTAGATAGGAGAATTGGGGGGCGAATCAGAGGCTTACGAGCTTGAAACACTTGCATTCATACTTTTATTTTTGTCGGTCACCGAGTGTATCACAACTAATAGGCAGTGTTGCCAATACCGTAAGAAATGATTATCTTAGTTACTTTGGAAAAGGGGTTTAAAAAAAAGTTCAGTTCTATATTGTGATTTGTAATGCTATTTCCGAATTGTTCCACGCCCCCCAGGTTGGGAACCACTGGTCCTTAGCTCAGTCGACAGCGTGCTTGCCTAATATGCTAAGGGACCTGGTTCGATTCCCGGATGGACCGAAAAATTTATCATTAATGAAATGTAAGTTTATCTTTTCAAGACGATTAATTAATGGGTGAAAGTTGAATGTTGTATATTTTATATTTAAGTCAGTTTAAAAGTCACGTGCTGAGCTGATTGATATAAACAATAGGTTCACAACGTGCACTTTAAATACTACCTTAAATGAAAAAGTCTACCACCTTATTATCTATAATACAGATATATGCATCCATATATTTGTTGACTCCCGAGACTAGACTGTCTTTACGGAAACGCCCCAAGCTGTCTGGTCCAAGTCGGACACGCTAACAAAACACGCTGGTATCGAACTAAATTCAGCCCAATGTTCGGGAGAAGATATTTCCAGAAAATACAAACAAATTTTATTGTGGCCAGCATCGATAACATTTCACTATTATTGGTGTTATTTTATAATTAGGCACTGTTGATAATATTTATAAAAAGTGACAGCTGCAGATAACATGACAGTAGATCTAGTAGATTTCACAGGCCCGCTTAGGTGGCCTCGTGATCTAACGCGTTCATCTCGCAATATTATTATTATTATTATTATTATTATTTAGCACTGCGTCTTACTACCCGTTCGAGTTATACGCTTTAAGTACTAATTGCGCTAATGGATTAGGAATTGGGAAGGTTTGAGAGGAAGTGAACCCGCATTTGCGTGGAGGGAGAGTGGAAAACCATTTAGGAAAAACCACCCCCATTTCACCCGACCGAGATTCGAACCTCGATCTCCCCGTCCTCGGCAGTCTAGCTCAACACGACTAGCGCGTTAGCCAGCTACACCACCGAGCCGGATATCTCGATATAGATGAGGGGGAGATAGGTGTTTGAATCCTGGTCGGGGGTACAAAGGTTAGTTTTATTTTCCTAAATGGTTTTACACTCTCGCTCCACGCAAATGCGCCTACACTTACTTTGAATTCAACGTACTTCATCTTTAACGCATCAGCGTAGTTAGTACATATGAGTAAAACCCCGAAAGAGAAATAAGATAAGGTGACAAAACATTTTC
>CABFVX010006056.1:0-16838 GCA_902151425.1 Timema shepardi
TACACATTAGCGTAAGTGCGTATAACCCGAACGGGTAGTAAGACGTGGTGCTAATAATATTAATAATAATAATAATAATAATAATATCTTTCAAAGTCTTATCATTTACCATCACGTGCACACCAAGCAAATAATCGCTGATAAGTTTTAAATGTTGCCAATGATAGTTTAAAAATTAAAATTATTAACATGTATTGTCACACACATCATATGGTTCTGTTCTTTTATTTTCCCACAGCGACTTTACTACCTATCCGGTTATTCCGCATCTAATTGTTCAACTAAAGTAGGAGGAAAAAGAGAGAATTTAGAGGAACTCTACAAACATGAGCAGGAAACTATTTTTAAAAAACTCAATAAACCCAGGCGGGATTCAAATCCCGACAACTCATTGTGGACATACCAGATTAGACGAGTCTGACGCTAAGTCCACGTGCCCACAAATGCGGATGAGCTTGTTAAGTGTGTTTAATAACTCGAAAAAAATAAATAAAATACTTTTACTGGCTTACAGCAACAAAAAAAGTATTCCCTTCACATTTGTACGTGCCACTTAGATCGTTCTTCCGTTGAACGTGTAATAATGTGAAATTGAACTTGTGAATTAGAAAGGCTAATCAACACATCTCTTTCACTTGTCATCCATCATGGGAGTAAAACTACTTTGCCAAGAAAGCCCTCCACCATCCCACCGTATCAGGTGAATGGTTAACGTACCTAACTCTTAACTTAGTAGGATCGAATTTGAACCCAATCAGCTGCGCCGTTTTAACGCAGCTTGGTTTTTTATGCTCTTTGCACGTGAATGCTATAGATATTCCTCTGAATTCGACCGATTCACACAACACCTAGCTTCTATTTAAAGCAGAGTTTTTCAAACTGTGGAACGTCTATTATTATTATTATATTATTATTATATTATTATTATATTATTATTATATTATTATATTATTATAATTATTATTATTATTATTATTAGTAGTAGTACCGCGTCTTACTATCCGTTCGGGTTATACGCTTAAGTACTAATTACGCTAATGGGTTAAGAACTGGGAAAGTTCGATTTAGAGGAAGTGAACCCAAATTTTAGTGGAGCGAGAGTGGAAAACAATTTAGGAAAATCCATCCCTAGTTCACCCAACCGAGATTCGAACCTCGATCTCCCCATCCTCTGCAGTCTAGCTCAACGCGAAACTACGCCACCGTAATGGGTTTTGTGCCCATCAGACTTACTAGAAATATTTCCCGGCGTACGCAACAGTACCCATGAGTTGTATTAGTTATAAAATTCGAATGACTTAAGGCAGGGCTCAGCAACATTTTAGTATTATTATTATTATTATTATTATTATCACCACGTCTTACTACCTGTTCGAGTTATACGCACTTACGCTAATGTGTAATGGTAGGGTGATTGCGAGATGAAATGGAGGACCTACAGTTTAACGTGGGATCCAGAACCACGGTGGAGGCCTGGCATTCCCCGCATTCACCAGATGTCTTGTCAGAGGTGAAGGAAAACATTTTAGTAGTTTTGTGCCAAAGTAATATTGCAAAGTCTCTCCGCGTGCGTGGGAGCTAGTAAACACAACAAAGTTTTGTTATTTCTGCAATTTTAACCATTTCAATTTGAGCTGGCAGGCCACATAGAACCTAATCACGGGCTAGGCCGTTGGTTGGCTGTATCGACCTTAAAACCAACGACAGAAACGAGTCTTGAATAATAATACCGATAGTTTCTTCCGTATAGCTGGCTACATACACAAGCTATAACAAGTAAATAAAAATACGGGCTTATCATTAAGTAAACTCTTTAATTGAAGAAAAACAAGTTCAAGTGTTTATTTTTGATTAGTTAATTTTATGACTAAATTCAAAGAATCTGTTTAAATGATCTATGATAACGTAAACTAATTATTATTATTTATCACCACATCTTACTAACCGTTAGGGTTATACGCTTAAATATTAATTTCACTGAAGGATTAGGATTTGGGAAGGTTGAATTTAGAGGAAGTGAACCCGTATTTTATTATCAGAATGTCTACACTATACCCAATAGTTTATTTTTATTCTGACACATTAATTAAAGCTGTCATGTTTTTTCTCTCTCAATTTTTGTGTCGTTCAGGTGTACCTTTAATAACACACAAAACTAATCGTATTTGAAACAATGTTAACATTTTTGCGGTTTCGTAAACACTACAATTATTGTTAGAATCTTTAGAACCTTTGCTAATAAAAGTTACGTAATAACACACTATCGACGTTTATGTCGTGACGTATGAATATGTCGCAAACAACTGTTCGGAGATGGTGCACAAAAGGGATCACGCAATCTTACGAACGAACTGGATCTACACATTGACAACATTTGGTTGTGTTTCGTCTCCCATGTATGCCTTCATTACCTTGGGTCTTCGTGAGGTTTGACGCTGTAAAATAATGAGATCGGAGAGACATAATGAGGACAAGAGTTTGGGGGAGGGGAGGGGGGTAGGAGCGGGAGGTAAATATAACAGCAGAGCAAACCATCCAAATAAAAATAAATTAGGATCTCTATCATTTTAAATAAATTACAATGAAAACAATCTGTTACAAAATCTATTAACTGTCAGGAGTAAAAAAAAAAGTTGTTAGAAATACTGATTTACTCTTTTGAGAGTTAGGTTTTTATTTATCCTAACCAGTTGCATTGGATTAGTGAGGGAGGGGGTATTGATATAAAGTAGATTTCCCCCTAAATGTGGTTCACTAGATAAATATTGTTGGAATGTATTTAAAAAAATGTATGTACCGTTTTCATTATTTTATACATTAGCTATAAATAAAGTTTTAGTTTTTTGATAGTCAATATTGGTTCTATAGCTTACAAATAAAAGTAGGCCTAAATGTAGTCCAATTTTCATAGGAAGAACAGCTTAGAAAGTAGATAGAAATATAATTTTTTTGGTTGTCAATATTGATAATATTTTACTATACAGTAAAACCCCCGTTAGACTGAACCATGGTAGTCCGAAATTCCCGATAATCCAAACATAATTTTTTTTCCCCTCGTTTCCGGAAAAGTAAGTCAAATAAAATTAATTTTGTTAATTAACAATCTCGAAGTTAAAGAAGAATTGTAAGAAACAGTGCTTAGTATTTAGATGTTGTTGTCAACACAACGTGTTTTCTTGTAACTAAAAATAATCACAGTCTACATATTACGTGTTTGTTATACAGCAGCTTAAAAAAAAAAAATATTTTTTTTTGACTGAACTAATTTAACTGTAATTTAAAATTCATTAAAATATTGTATCTCTGTATTATTCCGCTTAATCCGAATTTTCGTTAATCCAAACAAGCTTCGGTCCAAATTAGTTCGGATTAACAAGATTCTAGAGTATTATGAATATTATTTTTAATGGTATTAATCATATTTATCTAAAAGTGACAGTTGCAGATCATATGTCTTGACATACGAGTCCAACACCATTATCTCAGTTGATAGAGCGTCTGTCTACTGAGCTAAGGGTCCCTGGTTCGGTCCCCGGCATTATCGAAAAAATTTATCATTTGTGAAATGTGGGGTTTTCCCCTTTTCCAGCGATCGATTAACGGCCGGGGGCTTGGTGTTGTGTTCTGTTATAGTTAGCGTAGGAATGCCAAACTCGATTATTTGACACCTCGATATCCTCGATTATTACTAGCATCGAAAAAATCGAGAATATAACAATTTTCTATAATTCGAATTTTAGCTCTTAATGAAAGTACTGTTAACTAAGAAAATGGCGAGATTCAGAAAAAAGTAGTACTCGAATATCTCTGATATTAGTTTAGTTGCCGTTATTTTTTTATTATATTTTGGTTTGGTTAACAACCCTATTTGGTGAATTTAAAAGACTTGTGCTTCAGACAATTGTTTGTTATACCATTTTATTTTTATTGTTTGACTCGGTGAGGCTTTACTTGAAGGTAAAACATGCTTTCTAATATAATTCCTAATTATTTTATTAATTTTGTAAAATACGCTTTAATATTTGGTAAAAGAATCTCTTTCTTTGTTATAAAAATTTACTTTTTTTATTATTTACATTTTTTGCTATTCTATGAAGAATAATAAATATGTTTTTAAATGAGGTTGAATGCTTGGAAAAATAATAAAATTCGAAATGTTCAAGAATCGAAGAATCGAGGCCGAACTTTATATTCGGAATTGAAAATCGGAATCGAGAAAAGAAGGCATCGCGACATCTCTATTTATAAGTTGTGTCCTGATATAATCAGTCGGTTCAGAAAGTTTATACGTTAAATTCCTCTTCTTTTATTTAAAATCCTACGTATAGATATATCAAAAAATGTTTTAGTAATTTTTATAACTGTTAAAATACTGATCTTCCTACGAGACTACTTCTACAGTCCAATGTTCATAGAGGGTATCTAATCTGACCACTAGAAACTTAAATAGATCTACTTTCAAGTATCCACACATCAAGTCATGTTATAATTATTACCAATAAGCCTAAGTACAAAATAACACGAATAAAACGATAAAATATTATCAACATTGACAGAAATAAAAAAAATTCCCTTGAGAAAAATCTTTCATATCAAAATATTTACACTCCGTTCAACCTGGATAGTATCAGTTTTACCTTGGCGGATTACTCTATGGTCCTATCTTATATGCTGCGTCATAGTGTAACCATGCAAGGTAAGCTTGGTACATTTCAGTGTAAGCGAAGAAAAACGAACGATACATCAAATTAAAGATTATTGGTGACCTGGTGGTCTAGGGGTAAGGTGTCAGACTTCTGTGCTGGCGGCCGGGGTTCAATCCTCGGTCCCGGCACAGATTTATCTGATTACCAAACCCTTCCTTCACCTCTGACAAGACATCTTGTGAATGTGAGGAATGCCAGGTCTCCACCGTGGTTCGGATTCCACGTTAAACTGTAGGTCCTCCATTTCATCTCACAATCACCCTACCATTACACATTAGCGTAAGTGCGTATAAACCGAACGGGTAGTAAGACGCGGTGCTAATAATAATAATAATAATAATAATAATAATAATAAATTAAAGATTAATTAAATTATATTTACTAAGGTGAGGTAGAAAGGGAACGCGAGATAGGGGGTCGTATTTCTTCGGTTCGTATCGATCAAATTGTTTTTGAACTAAATAATCGAAATATTGTGTAATTAACAACCTGCCGTTATTTAATTATCTACATATTATAGTGAGTGATCTGAACAATTCTGGAATATCTTTTCACTAACAGCACCTTCTCTCTTAATTAACAAAAAATGTCCAAACGCTATAACAGTGTTTTGTCCTCCTCGCCTCATTGATGTAAATAGACGCATATAGCCCGGAAGGATAGCACTACGAAAATAGCAAGAAAAACAAATATAAACTTAGTTTGCAGTGGCGGCTCGTGTATAGGCACGGCGGAACTGCAGCACCCACTATTTCCATTTGATATTATCTATAACATTTAATATAATGAGTCCTTTAGTCTTTAATTCTTTATTTATTTTTGTAATACAATATATGTTTCTTAAGCTTAATGTCAGTACTTCAGTAGACATCCCCTAGCTTATGAAAAAGATACAAAAAATATTTGTATGGAACTGTGAGCTTCACAGTGCCAGCTACGTGGTGTTTGACTGTTGTGCACCAACGCACCTAGGAGGGGGGTGGGGAAGAAGGTGGGACAACCAGGTAGAGAGAGCACTGTTGCTATCGCAGTGCCGGCTCTGGCATGATGGTGGAAGGAAGTTTTTTTTTCACTCAGCGTGTGTTGTGCTTAAAAACCGTGTACCATATTCTTGAATGTGATAAAGCGTAGAATTAGATTATTATTCTGTTTCCAGCTATTCTATTTGATTCCTTTTTTTGGTTATTTTATTTAACAGAAAGACTAAATGCGCTTGCAGTACTTTCAATAGAGAAAAATTTCCACAATTGTCATCCAGAGATCAAGGATAAAATTATTGAACTTTTAGCGCAAATTAAAAACAAGAAGAATGTATTTCATTTTTCAATAAATAGATCAAGCTTGAACTGTAACAATTTAAGTTAAATAAAGTAAAAAAAAAAAATTTTGCTAAGATTTTATCAAGTTCCTGCATAAATTTTATTTTTATACATGTTTTTTCCCTTTTACACAATTTTAAAATAAAGGCTAAAAAAAATCTGGAGCAGCACCCCCACTAATTTTAGCTACAAGCCGCCACTGTTTGGTTGCGATTTTAATTCAATGTCAATGCAATGATGGAAATTATCTATTTAAATATTAAATACTTGTGATGCGGGGTCATCCAGCTATAAGCGTGCCCCTTGGTGTGGTGGTCAGTGCTACTAACTACACGTCTATGGGTCCCAGGTTCTATTCCCGGCTGATACCTCGGGTATTTTTCCAGAAAGGGGAACTACCCTAACGGTCACCAGGGTTTGGTTAGGCTTAAGTTAGGTTTAAGATTTTCTGCTGGTTCCAAACCCTCATACTCACTATCACCATCACCTCATCTCATCGGGACATAGAAAGAACCTCCACTGAAAAGGATGTATTATTACTTTTATTAGTAAATTCGGGCGTCCCCTGGCCGACGGTACATTAGTACTGACTAATCTTTCCACAAACTGGGCCGGGAATGATTTAGCCCAGATGCGCAATATTAATAATATACTCATATCTTGCTATAGGGATAGTAATTGTATTTTCAAATCCTTCATTATTATTATTATTAATACTAGGAATGTGATGCGCATGTCCTGATATTAGCACACGACTTGCATTAATAGCTTAGTTAGCCAAGAACAGAACATTCAGTATTACTCAAGCGCCTAGAATTGCAATATCTGGGTCTAGTGACTAAATCTGATGCAAACATTAGGCCTAGATAGAGTTCAATTTTCATAAGAAGGATCTTTTAGATTTTTTTGACATTCAACATTTTACTCTAGTATTAATGCTATTTAATACGTATTGGTAATATTTATAAAAAGTGTCAAATGCAAATGACAATTCCTGACGTAGGCCCTATTAATATGTGAAAGTTAATTGAAAGTAAATCTATTAGTTTTTCTATCTGTCATATATGGTCCTTTCTATTAAAATTTTACTGTAAACGAAGAGCCCGTCTCACCCTAATAATAGCAACTATCTTGGGAATGTAAGATAGCTAGAACCGGACGTCTTAGGATCCCGTCTCACCCCAATGATAGCAACTGTCTTGGGAATGTAAGATAGCTAGAACCGGACGTCTTAGGATCCCGTCTCAAACCAATGATAGCAACTGTCTTGGGAATGTAAGATAGCTAGAACCGGACGTCTTAGGATACCGTCTCACACCAATGATAGCAACTGTCTTGGGAATGTGAGATAGCTAGAACCGGACGTCTTAGGATCCCGTCTCAAACCAATGATAGCAACTGTCTTGGGAATGTAAGATAGCTAGAACCGGACGTCTTAGGATCCCGTCTCACACCAATGATAGCAACTGTCTTGGGAATGTAAGATAGCTAGAACCGGACGTCTTAGGATCCCGTCTCACCCCCACATGTAACAGTTTTTAAATTTCAATCACCGCGTGTTACTACCCACTCAGGCTATACGAATTATGTATTAATCACGCTAAATAAGTTAGGGGTGAGGAACGTTGAATTTATAAGAAGTGTTCCCACGTTTGCGTGAAGGGAGTGTGGAATTTTTTTTAAAAAAAAACACCCTCGGTATACCCAACGAGAATTCGAACCCCGATCTCCCTGTCATCAGCAGTATAGTTTAACACGATAGTGACGATTCAGACCATGCGGCCGCCGAAGCAGGCGACAAGTTTATTTATTAAGCCGAATCCCACCCAGCAAATTGGGATTAGATTTAAATTCCTTTCAGCTTCTTAGAGGTTATTAAATTAAATTTTAAAACAATTATTTTGAGAAAACGCTCTTGACGCATCAGATAGAGTCGACTATAATCTCTCTTTCATAGACTACGATACAAGAACACAATCGTTACGCGCTCTTAAGATTTATTGGTGACCTGGTGATCTAGGGGTAAGGTGTCGAACTTCTGTGTTGGGGGTCCGGGACTCAATCCTCGGTCCCGGCACAGATTTATCTGATTGCCAAACCCTTCCTTCACCTCTGGCAAGACTTGTATTAATCACAACTTGTGAATGTGAGGAATGCCAGGCCTCCACCGTGGTTCAGATTCCACGTTAAACTGTAGGTCCTTCATTTCATCCCACAATCACCCTACTATTACACATTAGCGTAAGTGCGTATAACCCGAACGGGTAGTAAGACGCGGTGCTAATAATAATAATCTTAGATTTATTTGACTTATTTGTGGTATTTAACGTGTACTTTCTGACGAGGCTTACTATATCAGCAAACGAGATTTTCTATTAGCAATAGCGGAAGGACCTAACAATATTGCCGAGAAAGGTATTTTCACATACCTTCCAAGGTTCTTTTACATGTTCAAAATTAATATGGGACCGATGGCTTTATTCCCCTCCGAAGGAAGTTGTGCTACGGGTTTGTATCACTCAAGAAAAATCCGTCAACCTCGGCTGGGTTTGCAGCCACGAACATCGGGTCCAGAGTTGATCTCTTGGGAATTCGTTTGGTAAGTTTCCTCCAACCGCAGTTTATGGTGTCTTCTTTGGTGTCTCGTGCTTTTGATAAAGCCATCGTGGTGGTGCCATAAAAATGTCTTCGTGTGAAAATACTGGTAGTGGATGAAAGTGCCGTTTGAACGAACGTCGAAGGAATTTCATCTCCACTCGACGAAAGCTCAAAATGTTATGTATGAATAAAATAAAATGTATAAGAAATGTATCCGAATTTTCCAATAAATCTGGTTGGATTCTAATCCTGACTTTTCCGTCACCGTTAACCCTGAATAAACGAGCGTGAGAATTAAACCACGGACCCACCGTTGCGGGTACAGTGTTAAAATTAAAGCAGTAAGAAAGCCAGAATACTGCTTTATTTTAAGACAAAATTTTGGTAGAAGCTGTGATTATTTTTTTTAAATGCGAGTTTTATTAAATATCCTTAAAAATAGTAGATTTACAATGTTATAATGAATGAATGAGGATTATAAGAAAGAATGTTACTACGATATTTGTATTTTCAAACGTTCCATAATACATATCTATATTTTCTCTTTTGTTCATAATTTTTCCAAGAATCGAAGGTAAATTTGAGATTCAGATTTGTTGAGTATAGGATTCGACCCAACTCATATATATAATTGTCATTAATTCATTATAACATTCATACATTCAATTAATTGTTAAATTACTGGTCTAGGGCCTGGTTGTAAAGTTCACCCTATAGTTTTAATTGGTTTTGAACCACCTGTCAGTAGCATTAGAGCTCTAAAATAAATTCATCTTGAAATAGTTATAAACAATTTTTTTTTTGGGTCTCGAATCAGATTTTCTTTTAGAATCTTTGACTATCTTTAAGAATGCCTTATATGTATAATAATATATATATACATACATACATACATGCATACATACATGCATACATACATGCATACATACATACATCATATATATATATATATATATATATGTATATGTGTGTGTGTGTGTGTGTGGTATGTGTGCATACAACTCGAACGTGGGTGATAAGAATCAAAGAAATAATCATTTTTTTAACATAAAAGCGTTGTTGAAGACATTATGTTAGTGATGATTAAAAAGTTCTGTTAATTCCCAAGAGTAGGACTCGAGTGCTAAATGTTTTGAGAAACCCTGCTCTATCTCTCTCGAAAGGATCTCATTCCTCTCACGTTCTCGAGTCACAGTGAAAGTGTCCGTCTCACTCACATCCTAGCTACGAGACCGAGGGAACCAACTGGTTTCCTGACTCACGCTCTACTAGGAAGCTTGTTTAGTTGACCTTGTAGCTTCTCCTTCTTTTACTTTCGATTTGGTTTAGATAGCTTCTTCTTCTTTGACAAGTTAATTATTTGCACTACACTTTTTTTGTTTAGTGTGTATTTACAGTAGCCCCATGGCTTCTTTGGTGCTGACTGACAGCTCACAGCCGACAGCTAACGGCTTTGAAAAGTTACAAGACCAAATTATGTATCCCGAAACCGAACCATATGATCTGCAAAAACATGTGTTTATCTGCTGTCGCTTCTGACAGTTAAAATTTAGGTATATACTTAAATGTTGACTGTCAGAAGTCAGCTGTGAGCTGTCAGTCAGCACCAAAGAAGCCATGTGGGAGGAATATGCATGTATGTGTGTGTATATATATATATGCATGTATGTGTGTGTATATATATATATGCATGTATGTGTGTGTATATATATGCATGTATGTGTGTATATATATATATATATATGTGTGTGTGTGTGTGTGTGTGTGTGTGTGTGTGTACGTGTACGCCACAGACCCACAGCCTCCAGGGTAAAATGACTGCTCTCCTCTCGGGAGAGCTTGAGACAGGGCCGGTTCTTGGCCGATGCTAGGGAGGAGTCCGCAGGTGGCCCCCAATGATTTGGAGGTCCCAAAGCTAGCCCCCCTTTTTTTATTGTTTAAATAAAAAAAATATGAGTGCATTAAAATTAAATTAGTCTAAATAGCACCAGATGTTTGAATAGTGTTTGTTGGCTTTACCCCTCCTTTACCCAGGCTGTCACTCACCTCCCCTCCATTCCTGAGGCCCTGTCAATGGTCTCTCCTCTCCTGAGGCCACGTCACGCATCTTCTTTTCACTAATTTACCATAAACTATTGACAAAATTCTTATAATTATTCCCAAGATAATACTCTTCTGTAAGTCATACTCATAATTAGAACCCAGACCCGATATAAATGTTGTTCTTCTTGAAATAAAACTAAAACGTCTTTTAGCCAAAGCGCTAATCTCTTAAATATATTCTACAGTTCTCAGGGGGCCACAAATTGCCTAGGATTATCCCTGGCTTGAGTCCTTCAACACGGGAACCGCTAGGTGTCAGTCATCAAGGGTCATAAAAAATAGTTAATTCTATACATGGAACCAGTGGAAACACTTAAACTTAACTTAGCCTAACTAACCAAAATTTGGTTACAGTTGGAGCAATTCCCCTTTCGAGAAAAATACCCAATGTACCAGCCTAGACTCAAACCCGGGACCACTTAGGCTCGTGACCAGGTGCACTGGCCACTACACCACTGGGCTGGTTGATCTTAATAGTGGATTTATCTAAAAGCATATACGTGCACATGATTGCTCTGTATTCCGGTTAGTAGGCCAGTCCAAATGGCCACTTAGGAAACGTCTCATTCTTTATGTTGGCCACAAGGTAATGAGACTGTTCTAAGAATCCCGACCAGAAACACAGACAACAATATCTTGAAGAGATGACCACTATATTATTATTATTATTATTATTATTATTATTATTAGCACCGCGTCTTACTACCCGTTCGGGTTATACGCTTTAAGTACTAATTACTCTAATGGACTAGGAATTTGGAAGGTTGAAATAGAGGAAGTGAACCCGCATTTGCGTGGAGGGAGAGTGGAAAACCATTTAGGAAAAAACACCCCAGTTCACCCGACCGAGATTCGAACCTCGATCTCCCCGTCCTCAGCAGTCGAGCTCTACACGACAAGCGCGTTAGCCAACTACGCCACCGAGGCGGGTTTACTTGTCTGTGGACTAGGCCCGTAGCAAATATTAAGTAGTTGGTTTGTTTATTATCACCACGTCTTACTATATGTTTGAGTTATACGCTTATGTACTAGTTACGCTAATGGTTTTTTTTTAAGGATTAAGAAGGTTATATGCATAGGAAGTGCATTCGTATTTACGTGGAGGAAGAGTGGAAAACCATTTTGGAATAACTCAACCTCATTACACACGACTGAGATTCGAATATCGATCTCCCCATCATCGGGCAGTCTAGTCTACTGCGAAAGTAGCACCTTGTACCATGCGGCCACCGAAGAGGGTAATAGCTGTCGATATTACCATTTATCTATCTATCCAACTATCTATCTATCTATCTATGGTCATCAATCCAAAGATTAGTTTGCGATGGTTCTCCATCCTGAACATCTTTCTATTTTTCTCTTCAGTTATTAGTATGTCTTGAAACCAACGTCTTGAAATATTATCTAGTCACCCGCTTCGGTGGCCGCTTCGTCTAAGGCGCTACTCTTGTAATACACTAGACTTCCGATGACGGGGAGATCATGGTTGGAATCTAGGTCGGTTGTACTGAGGATGGTTTTCCCTAAAAATTTTACACACTTCTCCCCCCGCAAACGCTGTTACAATTACTCTAAATTCAACCTTCCTCATTTCTAACCCATTAGAGTAATTAGTTGGCCCACATAAGCGTATAGCCCGAATGAGTAGTAAGATACAGTGCTAAAAAAAAATATCTAATCAATAAATCGTGTCTTCTATTTCCTTATACAAATCTCCATATTTGCATACAAATAAAAATAAATGGGTCTACTGGAGAAATATTTAACACATTGTAGTATTTTCACAAAAAAGTTTCTTTGTTCTAAAAATGGCAAAATTATCGATTTAAAAAAAACTGTGGTGGTATTTAACCTACACTTTCTGAACCGATTTATTATATCAGTGCACGACTTAAAAATTAAGTTAAACCTAGATCAGACCCAACAACCAGTTCCCAGCCATTAATTCGTCACTATGAAAGAGGAGACCCACATTACCAGAACATAAATGATTAAAAAAAAAACCTCATCTTTCTCTATCTACAATGTGGTCCACTAATTGAATTTAGTGAAACATTCAAGAGAACGCACTGTCTAATTAAACACGCTCGCAATATCGTCCTGATTGCGAACACGTGGTTGGTTATCTGGAGAAGATTTCACCCGGGTCACCGCCCTCACGTAGGAATTCCCACGGGTAGTCCTTTTCCTTTATCGCAATCTGGACACTGGATATTCAGGTGGCCATAACATTCGTTCATGTGTTACATAACACGTGTTCATAATCTAAGACAAATTGTGTTTGGTCTGCAATCAAGAGGCAACCGAGCTCATTATCTTGTGGTGCATATGCAAGAACAAGTACACTTGATAACTCCCTTCTTCCGGCAGACGCTAATATCTGAATAGTGTTGATGCTGAAGAAAGCTTGATAAATTGACTTGTTCTTATTTCAATTTTATTTATTTAACGTGCAATTTATTTATATCAGCACAAGATAATTTCCATGAGCAAGAGAGAAAGAGCCTAACAATTTTGCAGGGAAAGGTATTTTCACACACATCCTAGGGTTATTCTACACACCACAATCAGACACGTGACCAGCGGCTTTACTTCCCCTCCGAAGGAAGTTGTGCTACTGATTTTTTTTATCGCTTAAGGAAAATCCGTCAACCACGGCTGGGTTTGAACCCACGAACATCGGGTCTTGAGCCGAGCACTTTACCCCCAAGACCACCGAGGTTGACCACGCCAAATTAAAGTTGAGAGATTACAACGGGGCTCTTTTTCGTGAACAACCCTATAATTTTGAGTTTTATTAGTAGAATTTTTTTTTGTTAAAATGTGACCTAATCTCATCTTCAATTATATTTTAAGAAGATTTGAGATTAGGCTTGGTGAAAAAAGGCTCTACAGTAGCCCCGTGGCTTCTTTGGTGCCGACTGACAGCTCACATCTGACTTCTGACCGTCAACATTTAGGTATATACCTAAATTTTTACTCTCAGAAGCGGCAGCTGATAAACACATGTTTTTGCAGATCATATGGTTCAGCGTAGGGATACATAATTTGGTCTGGTAGCTTTTCAAAGTTGTCAACTGTCAGCTGTGAGCCGTCAGTCAGCACCAAAGAAGCCATGGGGCTACTGTAGATTTAGCCATTCACTAATAATAATAATAATAATTATTATTATTATTATTATTATTATTATTATTATTATTATTATTATTATTATTATTATTATTATTATTATTATTATTATTATTATTATTAGCACCACGTCTTACTACCCGTTCGGGTTATACGCACTTACGCTAATGTGTAATGGTAGGGTGATTGTGAGATGAAATGGAGGACCTACAATTTAACGTGGGATCCGAACCACGATGGAGGCCTGGCATTCCACACATTCACAAGTTGTGATTAATACACTTCTTGTCAGAGGTGAAGGAAGGGTTTGGCAATCAGATAAATCTATGCCGGAACCGAGGATTGAACCCCATCCTCTAATAAATACAGTAATTTTTTAAAACAATAATTAATACATTCTTAAGATATTTGAGAACTAGTAGTGATTTTTTAAAAATTTTTTTGCCTTGAGATAAGAAGTTTTTTAGTTGGTTTTTTCCCTTTCTCCTTATTGATATTACAAAGGGTGGTTGTAGCTGAAGGGTGAAAGGAAGTATAAGCTTAGACATAATAGAGAAGTAGTTCAAGAAAACGACACAGATGATTGTAGCCAAAGGACCATTGATACTTTCTCGCGGACTGAGGCGGCCGCCTCTAACGGTACTGTGTGTGTGTGTGTGTGTGTGTGTGTGTGTGCACATGTGTGGAGAGCTCAGTGATAGTTTGATGACCTTGAGAACAGGTGTCATTTAGTTCCATGTTGCACTGAACAGTTTCTCTTATGACCGCTATCATTGTGGGTGGTCTGAAACAAACTGAATTACAGTGAAGACGTGAAGTTTGCGAACGAATGGTTTGGATTGAAGGATTCTTCCAAATCAGAAAGTCTAATTATTACTCTATATTTATAAATAGAGCCTTTCAGAGGACTTAAAATCTTCTAATAATACGTCATTAAAAAAACTCCATGGCATGATCCAACAAGTGAGCTCTACCGACCGAGCGGGCGCCATCCTTAGCGATGACATTGCTAGCATTTGCGGATGGAGGGTATCATCTGGTCAGCACGCACAACTAACCATTAATCTCAGTTTTATAGACCTTAGCCGCTACCTATTTCTTCAAGTAGTTCCTCATTTGTCCTCACGGGGTTGAGTTTTACCTCATTCTAGACCTACTGCTTCGTATGAATATTCTGGATTCACAGGGGGTTGAACCCGGGAACTCTGGATCGGTAGCAAGGGACTATAACCACTAAAGCACAGCTAGGCGCAGGCGCAGATTCGGAGGGGGGTCAAAGGGTCAGTTGACCCCCCTGTGAAAGTTAGAAAATTAATACAAAATACAAAATGAAAGTTGAAACCTTAGAAAGAAAATATAACACAGATAAATTATTCCATTTTTTTTTTACGAACAGACACCTCTTAAGCCGGGTCCACACATGCGTTATTCGTACACGTTTATTCAATGTCCGATACGACTCACGCATGTGTAGAAAAAAATATTCGTTTTCATGTACGAATGAAAATAATTTGCCCCTCCCTGAAATAAATCCTCCGCCCTTTTTTTCCTCAGTTATATTTCAAATCCTCTGATATTATCGAATATGAAGCTGAAATATGGCCTTAAATCAAACTCCAAATAACTTCTAGATGCAGTCTATTGTCAAAAATTGGCCAGAGAAGACGCTTCAAATAACTTTAGACTTAAGTCATCTAACTGGCAGAAAATGTCAAGGGAGGAAAGCTCTAACAAGGGTCATCCAAATGTCAAAAAATTTCTAGGGGAAGACAACTCCAAATAGCTCCCAGATGCATGTCATTTTGAAGAATTTTCAGGCAAGGACCACCCCAAATAGTCTAGTTTCTGAAATAATTCAATTTTCAAAATTTTGTCGGTGGAAGACCAATCCAAAGATTATCTTCTAGAGGTGTATCTTCTAATCATCGTTAAAAATTAAGGTGAGGATCACTCCAAATAGCTTTGAAGGATATCCAAATTTCAAAAATGTCTAGGGGAGGAATATTTTAAAAGGCTTATAAAATAATACATTTTTTTAAAACTAGGTGAAGACTTATCATAGTTTTTAGAGTGAACAATTTTTTCCAAAAATTGTTGAAGTAGGGTCACTAGAAATAGTTTATAAAAACTATCTGATTTAAAAAAAATTGGGGAGGATTACCACGGTTTAAAACATACACAAGATCAGACATGAATGAGAAACTGTTAAATGGCTTTAAATAAAATATAACATTGTAAGTAACTATGTTGTTTATAATTATGACCCCCCTATGAAATTGATCAAGATCTGCGCCTGGCTAAGCGGTCCAATATGGACTACTGAATTATTTGTTTTCACAATACGCCTGTCTGAATCCATGATTTTCCATTTCGAGTCAAAACCGAATCTTGGCAAACCAGCTCGAATCGATTTCGAATCGAATATTATGCTCAGAATTCTTTTCGTATCGGACCCGAATCGAATATTTTATTTTGAATATTTTTTGAATCCATACCAAATAACATATTTTTGGGAGTCTTTGAAAATATTTTAAACTTAATCTTAAGTTAAACAAGTAAACAAAGCCTCATGACTAATTTATAAAAGGTTATAAACGAAATAAATGACTATTTTTTTTATAATCGTCTGCTGTATAAGACCATAGAAATATGAAATTATTCTTAACTATGAAAAGATTCGAATTTTGAATAAACCCATCAAATCCGAATCTGAAATTTACTTATATTCGAAATTTCGAATCCATCAAGAATATTTCTGATAATAAGAAAAGCTCGAATCAAATCCGAACTATAGCAAGATTCGAATTTAGTTCCGAAATTTCGAGGGTTCACAGAGGTTTAATAATACTAATTAAAAGGACTAAAAATATATTAATTAAATTAAATTTTTATATTTTTACGGTTGTAGCAATATTCCCTAGCATCATAGGTCCGTTACAAACTACTCTAGAACAGCAAGTTCCTTTTTTAAAAAAAAAAAAAA
>CABFVX010006056.1:17138-29524 GCA_902151425.1 Timema shepardi
CCCCAGTTCACCCGACCGAGATTCGAACCTCGATCTCCCTGTCCTCAACAGTCGAGCTTAACACGACAAGCGCGTCAGCCAACTACGCCACCGAGGCGGTTTTTTTTTAAATTCACCTTGATGACGTGAAGACTTATAGGCCTACAAGTTATTCTAACAACTCAAGACACAAACTCACCCTTAGCGACGTAAGGTCTTGTACACAAAACAACTCATTTTACATAACCTTATATAAAAATATCCCCTCCTTCACCCCAATATCCAGCCGGTCAAACTCAAAACTAGTTGGCCAAACTCATCTTTGCTCTTTCCTTTTGTTTCAGTTGACGACGTCGTTATACCTCGCGCTCTCAGTCGCCCTAACTCTGGGCGCCGAGATCTCCAAACTGGAGGTGGAGAATCTGGAAAAAGAAGTCGCCCATATCCCGCCCAGTAACAGCGGAAACAGTGAAGACAGTGCCGAGGATCCGGTAAATAGGAACAGACGGTCCGGACCTCTCATTGGTCTGTTAAGCTCCAAGATCTCGTCCATAGCGTCCGCATCCGCGCATCTTAGCGGCGGCTCCTCCTCGCACCCCGACACTGAATATGGCCCACCGCAGGTTAGTGGCAACGAGGGTGCGTCTAGATAGAGGCTCTTAAACCATTTTTACGATTACAGACCTCCCCAATGGATTGCCCCAACCAATCTTCCCCCTTTCACATGGGTGTAGGGTAGGGGGTTATCGGGTACAACTCCCCTCCCGAAATTTTATAAAAACTTTTACACGAAGGGGTGACCTGGCGGTCTAGGGGTAAGGTGTCAGACTTCTGTGCTGGCGGCCGGGGTTCAATCCTCGGTCCTGGCACAGCTTTATCTGATTACCAAACCCTTCCTTCACCTCTGACAGGACATCTTGTGAATGTGAGGAATGCTAGGCCTCCACCGTGGTTCGGATTCCACTTTAAACTGTAGGTCTTCCATTTCATCTCACAATCATCCTACCATTGCACATTAGCGTAAGTGCGTATAACCCGAACGGGTAGTAAGACGCGGTGCTAATAATAATAATTTAACACGAAGCTTAAAGATGGCCTTGTATCAAACTTCAAGTAACTTATAAGAGCATTCACTTTTTAAAAATTTTCCGGAGAAAGATTATTCCAAATAATTTCTAGAGGCATTTAATTTTTAAAAAAATATACAGCGGAATATCACTATAAATGGCTTTTAGAGGCATATGATTTAAAAATAAAAGTACCAATAGGGGCCACTCCAAATAGCTTCTATACCCATATAATATTTTTTTAAATCCAAGCGAGGACTACTCCAATTAGCTTCTATACGCATTCGCTTTTCAAAAGTGTGTTGGTAAAAGACCACTTTCAAAAGCTTCTAATGTATCCAATTTAAAAAAAAAATCCTGGCTAGGACTATTTCAAATAGATTATAGAGTCATCTAATTCTTAGGGGGAAAAAAATCAGGTGGAAAACATTCTAAATAGCTTGTAGGGCATTCTAAATTTTTTTTAAAATTTAGTGAGCCCTTTGTAAAATAACTTTTACAGACATCCAATTTTCAAAAAATTGTTAAAAGAAGAATACTCCAAATAGCCACGAGAATTATCCAAATAAAAAAATATTGGAAGGGGGGGAGCACTATTCTCAATAGCTGTTAAAAGAGGATAGTTTTCAAAAATTTCCCAAGCAAGAAACACTATAAATAGCTTCTTAGGATCGTCCAATTTTCTAACACTAACTGGAGGAGAGGACGGTAGAAAGTCCCTAAAAACTGTTTTGTTACTTGCACTGCCCCCCCCCCCCTCTCCTTTTGCACCATCACTACTGTATAAGAAAACTCGGTACAACCGACCGAGATTCTAACCTTGATATACCCGTCATAAGCAGTCGTCTTCTGCGAGATTGGCGCGTTAGACCACACGGCCACAGAAACGTATGATTATTTATTGTTTTTGTTATATTTCATATTAACTTTGTATACTAATATACGTATACCTTTTGTCTACGTGATGTGGCGTAGCATACGATGTGGAGTAACATATCGCTTTCTCCCCTTGAGGACCGCTTAAAACTTATGAAAGATAACTTAATAATATAGAGCACAGGTCGTTAAACTGTGGGTCAGGACCCTTTCTAAAATTGACAGAAAAAAATAATTGAAAAACGTGAGTAAATTAAATATTACACAACTATTGACATTATATTACATCCTTTAATTCTATATTTGTTTAGTTTATGGCAGAAATAAACGTCGTCCAACATGATTACACGAACACCATTTTAATAATCGTTCAAGATAATTCACTAAGATAAACAAGGACATTTTCAGACTCTGTATAGTTTTGCCGAATACCAGCTAGCAGTTGTTTTTATTTAATTCATTTGAGGTAATTTAACGTGCACTTTCTGATCCAACCGATTTTATCGGCACACGAGAATGTATATGGGCGAAATCCAAAGGGCCTACCAATTTTGCCGGGAAAGTTATGTTCACATACCTTCCAGGGTTCTTTTACATGCCCACAATCGACATGGGACCGACAGCTTCACTTCCCCTCCGAAGTAAGTTGTGCTATGGATTTTTACCGCTCAGGAAAAATACGTCGACCCCGGCTAGGTTTTGAACCCACGAATAAGTCAGTTTTTATTTGAAGTTTAGCACACTGCTTGTTTTTTTAAATGTATATTTCCAAAAATGAGCTTAGATTTAATTAATAATAATAATTATTATTATTATTAGCACCACGTCTTACTACCCGTTCTGGTTATACGAACTTACGCTAATGTGTAATGGTAGGGTGATTGTGAGATGAAATGTAGGACCTACAGTTTAACGTGGAATCCGAACCACGGTGGAGGACTGGCATTCCCCACATTCACAAGATGTCTTGTCAGAGGTGAAGGAAGGGTTTGGCAATCAGATAAATCTGTGCCGAGACCGAGGATTGAACCCCGGCCGCCAGCATAGAAGTCTGACACCTTACCCCTAGACCGCCAGGTCACCCTTAGATTTAATTAGCACTAAAGGTTTTATAAGGGAAGTGGAAAGTCGCCCTGTCATTTGGGATGCCTAAAATTGTCAAATTGTGTTTCCCCCCCCCCCCCCCTTCAATCTCCTCTTACTTCTGTTTAGAAGCACTAGAAATGAAAGCTTCTCATCGTTTGAGTCAATTTTATATAATAGAAAAAAAAACTTTTTTTAGCATTGCGTCTTACTACCCATTCGGGTTACACGCTCATATACTTATTACGCTAATGGTTCTAGTGATTAGGAAGGTTATGTTTATATAAAGTGTACCCGTATTTGCGTGGAGGGAGAGTGAAATAACAATTTGGAAAAACCACCCTCAGTACACCCGACTGAGAGTCGAACCTCGATCTCCCCATCATCGGCAGTCTAGTCTAACACGAGAGTAGCGCGTTAAGCCACGCGGCCCCCGAAGCGGTTCATAGATATTTATTATTATTATTATTATTATTTAGCACCACGTCTTACTACCCGTTTGGGTTATACGCTTTAAGTACTAATTACGCTAATAAATTAGGAATTGGGAAGGTTGAATTATAGGAAGTGAACCCGCATTTGCGTGGAGGGAGAGTAGAAAACCATTTAGGAAGAACCAACTGAGACTCGAACCTCGATCTCCCCGTCCTCAGCAATCAAGCTCAACACGACTAGCGCGTTAGCCAACTACGCCACCGAGGCGGGTCATAAATATTTATTCTTGATTCTGGTCACTCTAGGGATTTTGAGTTCAATGAAATTAGTGATAGAAATGATGGTTCCTCTTTCATTTCAGCCCACGTATGACGAGAAAAGTTTTGACTTCTGGACGTTCAAGAAGGCTCTACTAAGCACCCTCTTCACCGCCGTTAAGGCTATCAAGGGTGGCATCATAGCGCTGAAGGGACACCTGCTCAAGGCCAAAGGGAACCTACTTGCGACCAAAGGGCGTATGCTGGCGGCCAAAGGGGAGGCTATAACGAGTCTGGGGAAGAGCATCGCCTCTAACGCACTTTCCCTGAATACGGCGCCGTCGAACGAGTACGGGCCACCCACCGGATATCCTGCAGCGCATTCCTCTGGTTAGTAGAGGATCTTCTTTATTTATTTTTTAGCCCCATGTCTTAATACCCGTTAGGGTTATACGCTTAAGTACTAATTACGCTAATGTATTAGGAATTGGGAAGGTTGAATGTAGAGGAAGTGAGCCCGCATTCGCGTGTACGGAGAGTAGAAAACCATTTAGAAAAAACCACCCCCAGTTCACCCGACCAAGATTCGAACCTGAGTCTCCCCGTCCTCAGCAGACTAGCTCAACACGACTAGCGCGTTAGCCAACTACGCCACCGAGGCGGGTATAGTAGAGGATCTTATTTATTTTCTAGTCAAAAATTCATCGAGTGAATTTTTGAATACAATTTTTAAGGATTTATATCTGTGACGTAACAGCAGTCCAAGCTAAAATTTCACAAGTTAATGATTTTACGTTTTTATTCAGGAAGTTTAAAATATATAACAAACGCTGAAACAAAAATAATAAAATTCTTAGATAATTATAAAAATAGTCAAACAGAATCACAAAATTATTATTTCTATCTTTAAGTGGTTTTTTTTGTAAACATATTTTTTACAAATCTTTTACAAATTAGGCTATTTGGTTTAGTCACGAAAAGGGCCTTTAGGAATCTTCTTTCAAATATTTAGATTAAAAAAGTATGTGGTAGCATATGTCTATCTAGATCTAGAATAAGAAACAACAACAAAAAAAGCTAATTTAAAAATAAAGTCAATATTTTAAAGGGTCAATAAATATAGTGACTATGAATTCGTCAGAGGAAGATGGAAAGTGTTATCAGTAGACCAAAAAAGAGGCCTTGCAGAGGGAACTGCTCATTATATTCCCATTAAGGCAGCACTATGCGTAACGACTTCCCCATGGGCTTCCCAAGATGGGCTAATACCGGCTACACGAGTCCGTATCGCACCGGCGCGGACGAATCGTCGAGAGAGCGTTGCTCGGTGCGGACCGTGTGTCCAACTACCACCGGAAATAAATGTTCTGGAGCTTCCGAACTTTGTTTTAATGGTAACCCCTAAAAACTGTAGGGATGGGCGAAACAGTGGTTTTACGATATCGGTGATCACAGTGACTCTGATTTTAAAAGAGCAGTGATTCATACCAGTGATTGGCCGTCACTGTATCAGCACTTGTAAAACTAGCCATTTCTTTAACAACCGTTGCACGTGGGACGCTGTAGTCATTGTTTCCAACATTACGTACAACATAAAAAATAACATATACAACAACTTATTGAACAACAAACATTCTTATTCTTAATTATTAGCTAATTTAAAACTTTATTCTTCGTAATTAATAGCTAACTTAATTTTATGGAAATATGTGAAAACCTATGCAAGTAAAAATTAAAATATTTTTTTTGTAGTAGAACTCAATATATAAATAATATAAAAATTGTTACAAAAATGTGGTGCGGGTCGGCTCATCTCGGGAAGGTCACGGGGAAGTCATTACGTGTAATGCGAACTATATTTATAGTTCATAAAATGGCGTCTAAGTGTGATAGCGCATAGACTGCTCAGCTGAGTCAAGTTAAGACGTAACCCGCTTCTATGAGACTTGATTATCCTAACAATATCTTGTGATGAGTACATTATGTAACCTCCTCCACTCCACAGTAGCCTCATCTCATGTTGAACCAAATATCTTCCTAACCACCTTATTTTACAACACCCTAAATTTATTTTCGTAATTTAAGGTGTAAGGTGAGATACAATGTTTCGCAACCATAGGTAGCCTATACTATGATTTTTGTAGGAAGAACAGTAGACGTTAGTTACGAAAGTTACTAAAACAATTTTTATTATTATTATTAGCACCGCGTCTTACTACCCGTTCGGGTTATACGCACTTACGCTAATGTGTAATGGTAGGGTGATTGATGAGATGAAATGGAGGACCTACAGTTTTAACGTGGTATCCGAACCACGGTGGAGGCCTGGCATTCCCACACATTCGCAAGTTGTGATTAATACACGTCTTGTCAGAGGTGAAGGAAGGGTTAGGTGACATGGATTAAATATCAAGGCTGATATATGGATCATAATCCTTCATGATGTACGGAGCCGTACAAATATCAAAGTACAATAAGCAGAATAAAGCCAATTATTGAATCGATGGTGGTTGCGTTATCTAATGGTTCGTGAATTAATTAATAATAATAATATTTAGCACCGCGTCTTACTATCCGTTCGGGTTATACGCCTTAAGTACTAATTACGCCAATGGATTAGGAATTGGGAAGGTTGAATTAGAGGAAGCGAACCCGCATTTGCGTGGAGGGAGAGTGGAAAACCATTTAGGAAAAACCACCCCCAGTTCACCCGACCGAGATTCGAACCTTGACCTCCCCGTCCTCGGCAATCGAGCTCAACACGACTGGCGCGTTAGCCAATTACGCCACCGAGGCGGGTCGGGGTGACTTAATTGTTCACATAAATGTAGCTGACGATTTAGTGCATTTCCATCACAGACTCCGCCTTAAAATATGAGTGAAGAATACCCCTGATCATGGGACTAGTCCTGGCTAGCTGAGTGGTCAGAAACATTGGTATACCAAGGTAAACGTCCCGTGTTCGATTCCTGTGTCGAGGTATCATTTTTCAATTTAAAGAATTTTCTTTTTATATATATTCTCGAATTATAAACTTCTTGACAGCAAGAAATAAATGTTAAAAACTTATTGACCGATTTAGGTAACTGTTTGTAGAAAATTACACTAAACGTATCTATTCGAGCAAGGTTTTATTTAATTTGGCGAAAAAGGTTTTTTGTTACTAAAAACTAAAAAAATAATCTTGATTCGAGCCAGGTTCTCACGTTCCTTATTATCTAATAAGTTACCCCTTATCTTAGCGATGACAGCACTCGCATCCATGGAAAATAGTTATCAGAGAAAAGCGGCAACTACGCGGACAATATTATCAGCAGCAACCACAGTCGCAGCGAGGAGATATCTGCATTCTCAGAGACAGTGATTAGATCAGGTTCAACGCTGCCAACCTTACAAAACTTTATAGTTTAGTGTGCATAATGATACAGTCCAATTTTATTATAAAGAGCCTTTTAGAAAAGACCAAATGTTTATTTACCTACCAAAATATTTTTTTTTTAAATTTGTACTAAATTATTATTCTAATATTGTTATTTTGGTACCGGTATTGATATATTAAAAGTGTGCATCACATACCAATTAACTCTGTGTTGAAGCTGGCTAGAAATCGTAATTTTACACATACTATTGCACGTTCTTTTTTTAAACATTAACGGAGATAAAGAGTTTATAGAAGTTCTTAATACAGAACATTGTTGAAATATTAAATTATATTTGGATAAAAATTGCTTTTTCAAAGCAATTTTTCGGCGAATGTAAGAATGACTTCACAGATAATCACTGTGCACAAATATTTAGTCTGTATTAATAGGGACCAAGAGTTATTAACAAGAAACTCAGGTCGCTTTGTCCCCCAACGTCACCGCGGAAAATGTCGAGTAATCATTCGAATAATAATGAACTGCTCACATTGTAAAATTCATGTGAACAATAAATCACACATACAAAATGCATAACTCTCGTTTTGTCAGGTTTGCTTTTGAAAGAGCATTCGGGGTTCCAATCTCAGTCGACTTTTCTATGGAGCCTTTACTAAATGGTTTCCTACTCTTCCTCCGCATAAATTCGGGTACATTTTCTTTAGATTTTACCTTCCTCATCTATACCCTACTAGTATAAAAATGCAGAAGGCTCACTTCGGTAACCGCACGGTCTAAGTCGTCACTCTCACAATAGAATGAACTGCCAATGATGGGGATATTAGGGTTAGGATTCCGGTCGGGCGTAAATAGGGTGTTTTTTTAAAAGTGGATTTCCCCTCTCCCTTAACGCAAATGCGGGTACACTAATTCTAAATTCTAATTTCCTCATCCCTAACACGTGGTTGATACATATGCGTACGACCCAAACAAGTAGTGAGACACGGCGCTAATAAAAATTATGCAGATATCCCGGACGAGTATAGAAACAAACAAAATCACTTGAAATTAATATCGAGACTTGCATTTATTTTAAACACAAAGAATAAACTATAAAAACAACTTTTATTGAGATGAACTTTTAAATTACTATGCTGTAACTATAGTCCAGGAAATAGGTGTTCAAAACGGTGGTCTTAGACAAAGTGGCCGTCCTGAAAATAAATTAGATGTTACGTTCTACCAGATAAATTATCAGTCTCAAATAGGTTATAACGTGGTTTAGTAGGTAGTAATTTAGGGTTTTTTAACTGTGGAGATTTCACTTTCACTTTCACACAAGGTTACATCACACGACAATACCCGAAACTAGCGTCACATTTGGTACTGAGTATGAGGACAAACACATATACTAATAAGAAATTATTTTAGACACTGCCCGGGTTAGAACTTGGATAGCGTGCAGATGTAATCGAGCTTTCGTAAAAAAAAAAACCCACCCAAACAGTTATTTATGTTTATAAGTTCGTATTTCAATAATGCTTAAACATTTAAAAAGGAAAAAAAAATAATTAAAAACAGTTTTTTTTGTGTAAAAGTTTTGTTTGCCAAAATTATTATGGACTATGATAATGTGTTGAGTTTTTGTAACTTTTGGCAACCAAAACTTTTACAAAAAACAATTTATGATCTTGCTCATTTATATTGAAGAATGGGTTACATGAGTAGAGTTGCCATGCCTAATGTACTTAACCTAGGACTGCAAATTGCAAAATCCAAAACGGTTTCGAGAAAAAAAAAAGGACAGCTTATTTAACAAAAACAAACAACAACAAAAAAAACAAGAATGTTTGGGTTAGCTATGTATTATGTTCATAAAATTAGTCATATTTCTTAACAAATATAATATTTAATATTTAGCACCACGTCTTACTACCTGTTCGGGTTATACGCTTTAAGTACTAACTACGCAAATGGATTAGGAAGTGGGAAGGTTGAATTAGAGGAAGTGAACCCGCATTTGCGTTGAGGGAGACTGGAAAACCATTTAGGAAAAAACCACCCCCAATTCACCCGACCGAGATTCGAACCTCGATCTCCCCGTCCTCAGCAGTCGAGCTCAACATGACTAGCGCGTTAGCCAACTACGCCACCGAGGAGGGTTCTTAATTAACAAATACTCGCCTTATGTAGGTACTGTACTGACCAAATAGCGGTTCGCAACCAAGGGCCGTTGAGGGCGCGAGGGGTGTTCGAATTTATTTTACGTTACGTTGCGCGGGCGCTATTTTTACATGGATACCTAATCACGCCGTTCTCTTACGGAGTAGCCAAGAAACTGAACATATTATAACTAAAAATACAACTCCGTACTTTACTCATCTTCACTAATTTTCTCCACACTTCCGTATCTTTGATACTTTCTTCGCTTCAACAACATCCATACATCGAGTCGTTCATGTTCTTTTATTCTTAAAACTCTTAATGTTTCTCTTTTCCACACATTCGTCTATCACATTTAGCCACGTCTTAAGGGGATGGCCAGTCTGGGTGAGCGAGCGATTAAAATATAAAATAGAACACATTGGTTGTAATGAGAGGTGGCCAGACTGGGCGAGCGACTAAAATATAAAATAGAACACATTGGTTGTAATGAGAGGTGGCCAGACTGGGCGAGCGACTAAAATATAAAATAGAACACATTGGTTGTAATGAGAGGTGGCCAGACTGGGCGAGCGACTAAAATATAAAATAGAACACATTGGTTGTAATGAGAGGTGGCCAGACTGGGCGAGCGACTAAAATATAAAATAGAACACATTGGTTGTAATGAGAGGTGGCCAGACTGGGCGAGCGACTAAAATATAAAATAGAACACATTGGTTGTAATGAGAGGTGGCCAGACTGGGCGAGCGACTAAAATATAAAATAGAACACATTGGTTGTAATGAGAGGTGGCCAGACTGGGCGAGCGACTAAAATATAAAATAGAACACATTGGTTGTAATGAGAGGTGGCCAGACTGGGCGAGCGACTAAAATATAAAATAGAACACATTGGTTGTAATGAGAGGTGGCCAGACTGGGCGAGCGACTAAAATATAAAATAGAACACATTGGTTGTAATGAGAGGTGGCCAGACTGGGCGAGCGACTAAAATATAAAATAGAACACATTGGTTGTAATGAGAGGTGGCCAGACTGGGCGAGCGACTAAAATATAAAATAGAACACATTGGTTGTAATGAGAGGTGGCCAGACTGGGCGAGCGACTAAAATATAAAATAGAACACATTGGTTGTAATGAGAGGTGGCCAGACTGGGCGAGCGACTAAAATATAAAATAGAACACATTGGTTGTAATGAGAGGTGGCCAGACTGGGCGAGCGACTAAAATATAAAATAGAACACATTGGTTGTAATGAGAGGTGGCCAGACTGGGCGAGCGACTAAAATATAAAATAGAACACATTGGTTGTAATGAGAGGTGGCCAGACTGGGCGAGCGACTAAAATATAAAATAGAACACATTGGTTGTAATGAGAGGTGGCCAGACTGGGCGAGCGACTAAAATATAAAATAGAACACATTGGTTGTAATGAGAGGTGGCCAGACTGGGCGAGCGACTAAAATATAAAATAGAACACATTGGTTGTAATGAGAGGTGGCCAGACTGGGCGAGCGCGCGATCGAGCCGGTACAGTCTAGTTTACAGGCGCTAGGCAATATTATTGTGTGTTGGTTCATTGAGTGCTAGGAAAACTTCTCATTTTGACATTTTTATTACTATCGATAGGTTTAGCACACTTGCTACTAACGTCCTAATTTAATTGGTAAGATCATAAACCATATATATATATAGGTAAGATCATAAACCATATCTATATATATAGGTAAGATCATAAACCATATATATATATAACTTACATGTTAAAATATTTCAATATTATAATCAAAGTAGGTCTTTACAAATAAGAATCACCATTAGCATGGAGAGAGGATGAGAAAACCACAACAATATATCACTTGTCAAAAACCACCCTCAGTTCACTGAGCCAAGATTCGAACTTTGCCTCCTTGTCAACAGCTATCGAGAGCTATTTGCTAATCACGCTCGTCAGTCTGGCCGAACCTTTACATAGCCTTCGCGTTCCTTATAATTCGCACACTCTACCTTCATATATTTACGTAATCACTCGATCCACACTCATCCTCTCAACATGACCAAACCAACCTTAGCCGCTTCTTTCACATTGACCTATTGGATTTCCTTTCAAAAAGCACTCCTTCAACACTCATTCAACACTAACTCTGTCCTTACGAGTTTTTCCACATAAATTTCTTAGATATATCATTTCAACCGCATTAGTCTGGTTTCTCCTGACAAACCCACGCTTCCCATCCATATTCTTTATTTTTTGAACTAAAGTGCGTAAAATATAAACCTTGGACACTGGTGAACCACCATGCCCCTCCCCGGGCGCTCAAAAAGAGGGCATATCCGGGGAAACCCGGACGGATGCAACCTTATACACTAGAGTTAAATCTGGTAGCTTCTGCTAGCTTTCAGTTACCACCACTCGTATGGCGGATAAACTGTAGTATTATTTTGGGCAAAGTACAATCCTAAATGGTTTTGCCCTCTTTCTCCATAAAAAAAAGTGACTTCACTTCCTCTAATTCAGCCTTCCCATGACCCATTAACGTAATTAGTTCATAAGCGTATAACCTAAACGGATAGTAAGATGCGGTGCTAAAAAAAAGTGTTTCATCTAATGCCGCTATGTTCATGACAGTATTAAGGAACTGTTGATGTTATCATGAGTTTTAAAATTAAACAACAAGGGCAATATGTTATTTAGTTTGTAAAAAAAAAAGTTTTGTTATAAAAATACAAAAACACTGGCCTTTATTCACGTCGCCTGACACCCTACCTTATATCAAATAATGATACAATATGTCAAAGTTTGTATACCTACTATCGTTAGAGACAATAGAGAGTTGGCAACTCTGAGTGCCACCCACGTTGCGAAGTTTGTTTTAGTCTAGTGATCAACAAAGGGGTATTTATCTCAAAGTTTGAAGAGTGACGACATAAAAATAGTGCACACGCATCAGTAGATGTTGTGTGCGTGGGGGGGAGGGGGGAAATAGTGCACACGCATCAGTAGACGTTGTGTGAGTGAGACACTGATAATACTTCTATTCATAAAACAGATAAAGAATTGTTTCTTGACTACTTTCTTTGTAGATTATAAAAGGTGCCGCAGGAGAAGGAAGTTCTCGACATAGTTTCTCTTATCTGAGAAGTCTGGTGAGGGGGGGGGGGGGG
>CABFVX010006057.1:0-33816 GCA_902151425.1 Timema shepardi
GCCAGTGTGAAGGACAGTGGGTGTGGACATAAAATTGTATCAGTCATGAAAGTGAACAAGTCTTTTCAGTACGTAGTGTAAAACTAGAACTATAGCAAGTTATCATGTTTATAGTATGTGCAAAGTAGCCTCCAGGATTGTCTAGAATATAACATTCACCATCTTAGATCCCTCAGTGATTGAAGACTTAACTTAGAAGCAAGCATATTTAGTCATGATAGTCTCAAAGTAAATAAGAATGTATTATTTTTAAATAAATATTTAATAAGAACCTATTATTTCTGATTTGATCAAATTACCATAGTACCGAAACATTTTGAAATTAAGTAAGTAAGCCAGCCAGCATCTTTCTTGGGCTGGATATCATAAAGGAGTAATGGGACAAGGAAAGAGATAAGACTCAAACTATTCCACATCACTTAATTTACTTTATTAAATTTGTTTGGCAGATGTTAACCTTAAAAATATTATTTTTTACTTGACAACATATTTGAACCTAAAACATTGTATTGTTCATATTATTTTGTATATCTCAAAGTTTTTATATTATAGACTTTTCATCAACTCGTATACTGTCCAGTTGATGATGCATTATTAATTTTATATAAATGTTCATATTTGACAATATGTTTTTTCACTAGAAATAAATTCTAATCATTCATTTTGACTTATAATTTCACTTAATACATCTACCAATTTAGTAACTGTTTATTCTATAAATTTAATTCTTTATATATGTTTCTAGAGCTATCTGTTTAAGTCTTAACCTTTAATTATATTAGTTTGATTGATACCCACATTGGGCGTCTGGATGTACTGGTGGGGTTTTTCTACTCATCTTCCACACAAATGCAGATACATATCCCTCCAAATTCCGCCTTCATCATCTGAAGTGTAATTAGATGTGGATAGCCCAGGTGGGTAGTAGGACACAGTGTAAACACAACTATTAGCATGATACCAATTACATATTTGGTGTTATTAATGGAAGATGTTTCTTAAATATGCCTATAATAAATCCACTCTGTTGGTAAAATGGTCTAAGGCGTCAATCTCACAACAGACTGGACTGTCATTGACGGGGAGATCGAGGTTCAAATCCCGGTACTGAACGGTTTTCTACTCTCCCTCCATGCAGATAGACCAGTACCACTACACTTCCTTAAATTCAACCTTCCTCATCCCTAACAAAGTGCAATTAGTTCATTCGTGTATAATTCGAACAGTCAGTAAGATACAATATGTGGAAAGGGGGGTATAAAAGTACTTTCTAAGTAAAACATGTACTGGTATTTAAAACCCCTTGAAACATCCATAACTTATTTTTATAATACTGGTGTTGCTTTCTAGAGGCTGACTTGTTACATTTAAAGACATGGCTATATTTGAAAATCAAACTGATTTTATTCACTGTGAACCTTAACTTTTTTTCATCAGGAATCTATATTATTAATACCAAAAAGAAAGAGACGAAAAAGAAAGAAGAAACAGAAACATTCTTTAAGCAGCCCACCAGGGAAAAAAATTTATCTGCGACCAAATTATTTCGTTGGAATTCAAGTTTCCAATCCCGAAGTAAGTAACAACTTCCAAAAAATTTTAAATTAATTTCTTAGCAATAAATGTGTACAACCATATTAAAAAACCTAGTTTATTAAAACTTAATAACTATATGATAGACCCCAATTTCTATCCCATGTTGTAATAACCATGTCTTAAAAATATAATCTTTGAAAATTCTGGAAAAATCAGGGAATCAGATGTGTCAGGCTAGAAGTATGGACTATTTTAAGAACCCACTGGATTTTTAAGATATTTTTGCAATAATTGTCAGGGTATAAAATAGAAGAACTAAACCCAAGGTATATTATTAATTTTATCTTAAATTTGTGTGCGTTTTTGTTTCTTCAAAAAACTGGTTTATTGGTTTTTAGTCATTTTTGTATCAATAATTTAATACAAAATAGTGGAAATAGTTGTGTTTTTTTACACATAAGCTAGTTTTGCATAAAATACTGGAAAATTGTTTTGCTAGTCTAGTAGACCAGAAAAAAACTAGATAATTTCAAAACCAACCTTGTGAATATAAATCATAGTTTACGATATTGGTTTCATTATAATCTGAATCGCCAGTGAAGGAGAAATCAAGGTTCACTCTTAGCTTGGTGCCTGGGGGGGGGGAGGGGAGGGGGTTTGATTATCTTCATGGAATTTAATAACACTATGACTACACTAGTACACTAGCTGTTAGATTAGACTGCTGATGACAGGGAGATAGAGGTTTGAATCCCGGTCGAGTATACTGAGGAGGGTTTTCCCCAAAATAGTTTTTCACTCTCCCTTCACACGAACACAGGTAAACTTCCTCTAAATTCAACCTTCCTCATCACTAACTCATTAGCATAATTAGTACATAGGTAACAAGATGCGATGTAAAAAAAATCAATTCCTAAAAGCGCATAACTTGAATGGGTAGTAATAGATGGTGTTAAATAATAATAAGCATATAACTCAAATGGGTAGTAAGACGCAGTGTAAAAAACCCATTCCTAATAAGCATATAACTCGAATAGGTAGTAAGACGCAGTGTAAAAACCCATTCCTAATAAGCATATAAAATAAGCATATAACTCGAATAGGTAGTAAGATACAGTGTAAAAAACCCATTCCTAATAAGCATATAACTCGAATAGGTAGTAAGACTCAGTGTAAAAACCCATTCCTAATAAGCATATAACTCAAATAGGTAGTAAGATACAGTGTAAAAAAAACCATTCCTAATAAGCATATAACTCGAATAGGTAGTAAGATACAGTGTAAAAAACCCATTCCTAATAAGCATATAACTCGAATAGGTAGTAAGACGCAGTGTAAAAACCCATTCCTAATAAGCATATAACTCGAATAGGTAGTAAGACGCAGTGTAAAAACCCATTCCTAATAAGCATATAACTCGAATAGGTAGTAAGACGCAGTGTAAAAAACCCATTCCTAATAAGCATATAACTTGAATAGGTAGTAAGATACAGTGTAAAAAACCCATTCCTAATAGGCTTATAACTCGAACGGGAAGTAAAAGGTGGTGCTAGAAAATATTCCTAATGAATGCTAATGTTTAGATTTAAATGCAGCTGTGCACTATTCGTTATAATATTTATTTTATTTCTCTCTTTTAGATTCACAGAGCAGTGCGATTAGTCCAGCAGAGAATCATACGACAAGAGCCAGCTCTGTGCTCTACAGTTATACCAACACCTAAACTTCACCTAACATTAGCAGTGTCCTACTTACCAGACCCTGAATATGTTAACAGGTGTGTAATATTATAGTAATACTTTATCTAACCTGAACAATCACATACTTACAAAATCTTGATCATGTTTCCAAATTTGCTTAATTGGTGCTGTGGGATTAAAACTGGTAGTGTATTCAGGTTTTTGTCCCCACTGCTAAGCCAAAGATGAGGATTCAGTTTCAAGATTTTAGGAGACTAATTCCAGAATGCTGATTTTTAAGTTTAAACTTGTGACCCAACACACAAAAATAATACCTATGACTTTGAGCTACAACTGTGAACATACAACAAAATGAATACACTAAAGTTTCTACATAAATGCATATTTCACTTATTCAAACCCAACTAACCGCTAGGTGACTATTTTAAACGGTGCTGAAATGCATACAGTTGAAAAAAGGATACCTAAGCTACTACTGCAAGAGAACAAAGCCCAAACAATTGGCCAGACATTAGATCACAATCTTTGATGTTTCTCAAACTTGTGCATTTTCACACACATTTACCCAATCAATACTGATTTTAGGACTTGTGTTTGTTTATATATATATTTATTTATTTATTTTAAGAAATTTTACTGCTGTTGAAAATTGGCCACCTAGGCCCAAGCCTTCTTGGCCTACACTTGAATAAGCCACCTCTCTTACCTTAACCCATCTTACATCTTAGCTCAGTCGGTAGTGTCCATCTACTGGGCTAAGGTCTTGGGTTCGATTCCCGGCATGGCTGAAAAATTTATCACTGATGAAATGTGGGCTTCCCCTTTCACAGTGATGAATTAATGGCCGGGGACTGGCTTTTGTGCCTGTCCTAGTATAAAGATAAATTGTAAGGTATATAAAACTATGACAGGCTTAGCAGGCCGGTAGTGGAAAAATTTATGGCTTGAATAAAAAATTTAACCAGGCCATAGGCTGGGAACCGTAATGGATGTATTAAATTAAATATATTACACTACCCAAACTTCGCCTAACATTAGTGATTTTTTTAATTTAAATATTCTGAGCCTGTTGCATTATTAAAATATAAGTCTAAGCTTTGTACAAAGCTTTTAACTATATTTTAATTGGTGGCATTGAAAAATGTTTACCTGCTTCAATGGCCATATGGTCTAAGGCAACACTCTCATAATAGACTTGACTGTCGATGACAGGGAGATTGGAGTTCGATTCTACCCAGGTGTATTGAGTGTGGTTTTTCCCTCCACACAAATGTAGGTAAACATTCTCTAAATTCAACCTCCTCATCCCTAACACATTGAAGTAATTAGTGCATATGGTATGATTTTGGTAGGAAGAACAGTAAAAGTTAGTTACTAAAACAATTTTAATATATTCATACATCAAGTCACATTATCTGCAGCTGTCCCTTTTTATAGATCACTCACTACCTTTAGAATAATATAAACAATATAGCAAAATGCTATCAATGTTGGCCGCAAATAAATAAGTTTAAATTTTATCTACTGTTCTTCCAAACAAAATCAGGGTATAGGTGTATAACCCAAACAAGTAGTAAGACGTGATGCTAAAACAAAAGTTTGCTTTTTTTTTATTCATTTATTATATTCAATCATCATAGGAAAGTCAATATTACAGTTTTTTTTATTTTCGGTTGAGCGGAGTCAGTTGTGGACAGTCAACCTTGCAGTTCAACCAATAGCATCAGTCTACTCTCTTGAACTGATGAAACTGTCTGTGACAGTGAAAGCTTGTCCTTAAAAATGTGTTTGTGTGTTTTTTAGTGTTCTATCTAAACAATTTCTACTCCAGTATCCCCAAGGTAAGTGTGCTGGCTATCCCTCCTAATTTAAACCAAGTTTTTTATCTTCATAATTAAATGAATTATTGCCTAATGTCTTAGAAATATTCTCAATATTTTTCTGGCTTGCCTATACACAGACTACTCTCTTCAAATAATATAAAGCCTGGTTAATAAATATTTACTAGTTGATCTACCACAAAATAGATTATAGATTTGGGTTTATGACAGGGGGATGAAACCATACTTAGGTCATTCTCATATAAACCAAATGTGTAACATCGCCGGCATCACAAATTGAAAGTAAATAAGACATTTTTTCTCACTCTGAACCTTTCATCATATTATTATTTCACTAGTTTGATTTTCTTTTACCAATCAGGGCTGCCAAAGTTGTGAAGGAGTGTGTTAATGCAGCCAGAGAAACTTTCACCACCCCTGCTGTCAGCCTCACCTTCACCGGTATCAAGTCTTTTAAAAATGAGGTAACTCACCACTCATGCATAAGAAGGGAAGTGCTTTAAATATCACACCAGTTTGTTATAGATTTTCAAAGCAAGCCTCTACCTTCTTTTGTAAAGGAAGACTGGTTTGGACTTGTCTAATTGATTACAATATGATAGTTAATTTTAATTTAATGCACCAGTATTTTATTGAAGCCAGGCTTCTAATAACCTTTGTGTCTTTGCACCTTTAAACTCATGAAAAATAATAATACCCACACTGATGGTCACATAGTCTCAGGCAGGGGCTCTTAACCATTTTACGATGATAGATCTCCAATAGATTACCTAATAATATGTGTCCCCATACCACCCTTACCGGACTGTCAAATGAACTAGTATGACTTAAAAAGGTATAAATAACTTTGTTTTACTTTACATAAAGATATCCAGGAACAGAACAGCTAGAACCGCTAGTCACAAATAAACAATCTAGCTACAACCAGTGAGAAATTTGCTTTTGTTTGTGTGCAATCAAAACATGGAATCGAGTTAAAGTTACAGATAATGTTACAATCTAACAACAACTTTTTTCAAACTGCTAAGAAATTGAATCACATAACCCCATTATTTGGTTCCCATACCCCCGAAGGGTATGGATACCCTTAATTAAGACCATTAGTCAAAGGCCTCAAGCTTGCAATTGTCAGGAAGTTCAAAGTTCATATCTCAAGTGGATGCATTGGAGGTGGTTTTCCACAGGTTATTTGCCATTGTGTTTTTTTCCATTTCTTCTTCATTCTAATGCTAGAGCATATCCTCTAATTCACATTTACAATTTATACCCCTTAGAGTAAGTCATTGGTAAATTTGACATTAAATCTGATGATAATAACAATAAAGGAGCCAGGATTATAATTATAATAAAATAATCACCCTTCAGCATTAGTTCACCTGGCTGGGTATTGAAACTATTTATTTAAGCTTAGAGTAAAGCTTTATTCAGATGTTCACTTAAAACAAAGCAGAATCTGCTAGAGTGGCACAGAAATTCACATAATTACAAAATGTGTGTTGACCCATGATACTTTGCAACACAAACTTCAAACATTTTACTATAAACATATTTAATTTTGAGTGGATAAACTTATTTTTTGGACTATTGTAATTAGAGTTGGGTCGAACCCACTATTTTATGAATCCAAATCTTCAATTTTACCTTCAAATCCAAATCATAGGCCCAATCTTACATTGTCATGTTATTCTATTCGTCAGGACTTAACATAAAGTTAAGCAATAACGACCCTTACTTTTGAATTTACAATGTTCAGCTAGATCTAGCATCCTCGTTAAAGTGCTCGTAAAATTAATGCGAGGTCTACCTCCTGTTTAGCATTTTAACGTCCACATTAACTTACAAACATTCCGCCTTATTGTTTTATGGGAATTTCTATTATTCAAGTAAGGTTACATTATTGTTTTTATAAAACTTTGGACGGTTATTTATAGATTCTTTTGGTTTTAATAGTGTCCACCTGTAATTAAATAGATGTTTCACCAATGATTACCTAATCACAGATTTGTAATGCAGTGCATTTTTATCACCTTACTCTCCACATGTCTAACCCTTGGATGTAATCATTAAAAATACTATTTCAAAACATACATATATATTTTAAAAATATATTATTTTGCAAATGTAATGGCATGACTGCCACTGAGTCAACATGTGTGAAAAAAAAAAACTTACTGTAGAAGAAAGACTGGTAAGTAAATCAACAGCTTTTAAGAAATATTTAAAATATCAAAAGTAATATATAATTTTCTCATAAAATGGGCTGTATTGCTAAATAAAAATATATAATTTGAATTAATGGTTTATAAATTTCATTAGATTTTTTTAATGAATAATTTAAACTGTTGGCATTGAATGTGTTAAAACTTTATTTTGATCATTGACATGTGAGAAGCTTTTCTGGACCTTAGATCAACTTGTTTCTTATACTTCTTACATACCCGACTGGCCAGCTACAAACTTTAAAAGCAGTAGATCGGAAATTATTGACACAGTAAGACTCCACACCCAAACCGCTTTCACTACTTCTTTACCAACCTTCATCTCTGCATTTAGGTGGTGCTGAGACAAACTAAGGCTACCTTAGTGAAAGGGTGTTTGCAACAATTCTAACTTCATAACAAACCATAGTATCAAAATCTTTTGCAGGGCAAAGCATCTTTAATTTTTTTCTGCCATATCTTACTACTCGTTTGGGATACACGAATATTTACATTAACAGGGTAAAGGTCAGAAAGATAAATTTAGGGGAAATGTACCCAAATTTGCATAGAAGGAGAGTGATAAACTATTTTGGAGATACCCCCCTAGTACACCCAATCAGATTCAAACCTCATTCTGTTGTAAGCATGGTGTCCTAGACCATTTGACCACCTATGCAAGTTAAATTAATATGATTTACTCCAACAAAAATACTAAGACACTTTTTCTTATAATATAACTTATTTCCCTTTTGGGGTATTTCTTTATATACCATCTTAGTTTTTGCAAATATTCATGCAGGTGGCAGTATGGTCAAAAGCATCATACAGTCATTTCACTTAGTCACAATTTACAAAGAGGTTAGGGTTTGAATCCTGGCAGGATCCCCAACAACTGATTTTCCTATCCTTTTGCCATTTCATTGGGTGTTTACTTCTTCTAATCTACCCTATTCATCCTTACCTCTTGGATTAAGATGTGATTAATACTATTAATATTGTTATATAAAAAAATCAAATATATGTGGTTGATAATTTGTGCAATTATTGAAAACAAATCTATTTAATAATTGCTTCCACAACAGATCATTCAATTAAAACACACAAATATAATTTTAAACATGCAAATTTATTGACATAATTGAACTTCAACTTTAGATGTGTGCACTAGACTAGATTTCCACAATAAGGGCTACAATCCTCTGTTCAAACTAATGT
Source organism: Timema shepardi (assembly GCA_902151425.1). Taxonomy (NCBI): domain Eukaryota; kingdom Metazoa; phylum Arthropoda; class Insecta; order Phasmatodea; family Timematidae; genus Timema; species Timema shepardi. The sequence continues at coordinate 8,494 of CABFVX010006057.1, forward strand.
TAGTGAATTTCTTAAATTAAGCTATCTCTCTCACCTCCCTCACCTTTTCTTTTTTGTATCTCTGTTGTTGTAAAGTGCCAAGTGGCCTGTTTGTCGTCGTGTCCAGGTGGTGTTTATCGGAATCAAGGAGGGAAGTGCCCTACAGAGAGTAAATGACCTCGCAAGCAAGCTGGAGACATCTCTGCAAGCTGCGGGGCTGAGCTCCTCCTCCAAGAAAGCTTTTCGTCCTCACCTCACGCTCATGAAGCTCTCAAAAGACTTCACACTCAGGAGAAAGGCATGTAATGTAGTATTGATCTCTTTTGGAATATCCACTTTTAGGTTTTGATCGTCACTTGAGATGCTGGATGCTTAAGGTGGGAAAGTCATTGCCATAAACCCAGGAATTATAAATATTCTGGTTCAGGTTTTAAAAACATTTTTCTTTAGTTTAACTGTCCCTGTTCTTAAAGTTTAAATTTAAATAAATTGTATTTTGTTTCATAATATTAGTAAGGTTTTATTCAGATAAGAAGAGATTTTTTTCATTGTTAAATAAATTGTAACCACTAGATAGGTAGTACCCAGGGTGAACACTTCCTACTTTATGTCTATAACCTTGATACAAATAGGAATAAAACTTAATTTAAAAATGGCTATTATTATATGGTTTGCCGTTTATTGTGATTTAACCACTAGCATATGGAAGGATTGATATCACAACTTTGTGTATTTAAATTTAAAAAACATAAGAATCATCAGTTATATATTTTTTACCAGGCATGTTTATAGTAAAAAAACTTTTGGCTTTGCATATCACTTATTCTCTCTATCTTTTGATCTTTTATCTCCTTTCATTTTTCCTTTCTCTTCTCTCTTTCTATTTTTCTCATTCTCTCTCTTTACCTCTCATTTTTCTCTCCTCTCTTTTTTTTCTTTTTCTTTTCTTTCTCTTTTCTCTCTTTTCTTTCCTCTCCCCTTTTCTCTCTCTTTTCCTTCTTTCTCTCTTTTTCCTCTCTCTTTTCTCTTTCTTTCTCTTCTCTCATTCTTTTCTCTCTTGCTTTTCTCTCTTTCTCTTTCATTTCTCTCTCTCACTCTCTTTTCTTTATTGTTTCTCTTTCCTTTATTGTTTCTCTTTCATTCTCTTTTTCTTTCTTTCTTTCTCTCTTTTCATTCTCTTTGTCTCTATTTATTTATTTTGTTTTCTCTAACTATTTTTCTTCTTTTTCTCCCCAATATTATTGCAAATGTATCTGTGCAGTAGTCTAGATATCTATGACTTGATCACTAAGTCTATCATAGCTAAATAAGATCCTTAGAGAGTTTACTAAAGAAATAACATGAACATAAATGGGTGATCATGTAAATCTTCCCCTAGACAGGTTGAAATGTTGCCCACTTTTTGGCTACTAGTCTGCGCAGTTTTCTAGCCCCAAAATGGCAACCCCCTAGACATGGTGTATTTATAACTTTGCAGTATTAGCCATGAGCTGTATGCCAAACATGAATGAAGTAACAGAATAACATTAAAATTACCAAACCTGGAAATCTCATCAAAGGGATTGGACTTTGTGGCATTTAAAATGGCAGAGTAGCCAAGATATGAAGGACAGGAAACTGGTTTTGGCCTTTGAAACGATGGCTCATGTTGCTTTTATTGGCAGTGCTTGAAATCTAGGGGACACCTGTATTATAGGTCAGTAGATGCGTAAGCTCTTGGGCAAGGATGTAACATATCTCCTCATCAACATCTGGGCTGTTCACTCGGTTATTGCATGAGTTAGATCCAAACTAGAAGAGGGTAAAGGGTAGTAAACTACCTCCCAAAAATACTACCTGGTTGTCATATTAATTCACAGGAGATACATTCAGAAAAGACCCGCCTCGTTGTGTAGTTAGCTAATGTGCTAGTTTCGTGTTGAGCTAGACTGCAGAGGACGAGGAGGTTGAGGTTCGAATATCACTCGGGTGGACTGGGGGTGGTTTTTCTTAAATGGTTTTCCACTCTCCTGCCACATAAATGCAGGCTCACTTCCTCTATATTCAACCTTCCCAACTCCTAGTCCATTGGCAAAATTAGTACTTAAGCGCCTAACTCAAATGGGTAGTAAGACACAGTGCTAACTATTATTATTATTATTATTATTATTAAAAATATTTGCCGAATAATATGTAATTATCAATTGTGTGTTTAGTGGTATTTTTTTATTTAAAACAAATCGTAACTATATATATATAAAATAATGACACATAAAATTACATAATATATTATAAAAACTTGAAACTTCATTTTAATTTGCAGGGTTTGGCCAAAATCCCAGAATCACTTTATTCTGACATGGCTAACCATAGTTTTGGTGTTCAAACAGTAAGAGGAGTACAACTGTTGTCAATGAACAAACCTAAAGACATCTCAGGATACTACTACTGCAGTCATCAGGAAAACTTTGGTAAAATATCACATTATTCACAGGGTACAAAACATATCAGTGTTCTCTTAACCTTTCCAGTGTTGTCGAGGTAAAAAATAAGCTTTTGCTTTGCATGCTTAATTTTTTTAACTAAAATCATAAAGAAAAATTATTGAATAGATTATTATTAATTTACTTATGTGGAAGTGAAAAAAAACCATAAATTGTATGTATTTCAATCATTATGTGGTACGGTTGGTAAGTCACCACGGTCTGCCTCGGGAAGTTCCAAAGTTCTTTTATTTTGGACATTTGACATTGTTGAAATTTTTGTCACTGACATAAACATACAATTCTAAACAAAGTCAATATACACACTATCCACTTTTCATTCTATTCATAATATCTTATTGGAATGGTAAGCTTCAAAACAGTCTAATGGAGGAAGAAAAGGCTTAGCTGTGCATATTTTACATAGATAAATTGCAAGACTTTCTCTATAAGCCTTGTGGGACACAGGTTTCCTGTCATTCTGCCTCTGGGTGTTTACATACAATATGTATTGAATTCTCCCCCTCTATAGATTTATTAGGTAATATATCTTCAAGATCATCACCTTCATTTTCATCATTTGTTGTAAAATCACTAAGATCACTGTCATATCTTATATTTGACAATAAATCCCCAAACTCTTGCTGTCTCCGTTGTTTACTTACTATGGAAATGGTCAAGGTGCTGTAAAAACAGTCTGAAAACACCTAACATAGTTTACATATTGCGATGATGTAGTTCAGAGTTCACACACTATAATATACTTTTATTCTACTTGGCTACTACCATCAATAAAATATTCTGGAACTTACAGAAAAATATGAATGATTGCGGAATATTCCGTTAATGACACATAAATCATACTAGCAGTGGCGGTTGGTGGGCTCGGGAGCTGGGCATCAGCCTTGAATATTAAAAAAAAAATTGCTTTAAATTCTTGGGGGCATAATTCAAGTCAAAATAAATTATAAATCATGAACTAATTTTAAGATGAACATTTTGGGAGTAAAGCAAAAGATTAATAATTTCATAAAAATAAATTAACTTAATTCTATTAAATAAGACTTACTATAAAATTACTGAAAGTAAGCTGCGCTGGATCTGGTGTTGGTCTTCCAGTTTTAACAGTCTCACTTTTAAAAGCATTCTTGAAAAGTTAAAAAAGATTTCACTAATAATTAACTAACTACACATTCCTCGCTACCCACACACATATTGAAAAATGTGGATATTTACAGTTATTATTTCATTCCACGACAGCAAGAGGCAATCTAAACTTTACTTTTATCCTACCTCTACTGATTGTATAGGGGACATATAATACACGCATGCTTTTAGTAAGCTATCCTGTTATTGTGGGTTTCGTGGAGAGGACATCACAGACACACTTGAAAAATAAAAATGCTTGAATAAAGAGGCTTTCAAAATATATTATGTTTGGGATTTTTAAAATATTCAAGTATTTTAATTTATTTAATGGGATGATAATTAACTCACTGAAAGTAGGTAAGCAGTGCTTTCAATGCTTACATGGGCTGGCCGCCACTGCATACTAGGTAATGGTGGAATATATCGTACTATCCATTCACGGTAGGAATTACTCTCTGAAAGGTCTTTTTTTCTACCAATATCCTACGCTGAACCGACTTTAAATGACTCTTGGAGCAAATTTTGTTTGGCGGAATATTCCGTAAACGACACAGGAAGAGTTAAATCAGGTGTTGCACACATCAGGATCACAGATAGTTGAGTTGGACACATCAGACAAATATTGTTTCTTTGTCAGATGTGTATTTATTTGTAAACACTTCAGTGAACTCTCTGTTAACTATGTGCTACCTGCTTTGATGGCTTAAGGTGTCACTTTCGAAATAGACTAAACTGCTGATGACGGGTGTACTGAGTGTGGTTTTTCCGTGCTCCCTCTATGCAAATGTGGGTACACTTCCTCTAAATTCAACCTTCTTCACCCCTAACTCATTTGAGCAATCTTTACATATGCAAATAACCTGAACAGATAGTAAGACGCTGTTCTGATCAAATGTTTTGCAGCATAGTTGTTGCTATATTCCCCTTGCTTATATCCAGTTAGTTTATTATCACAAACAAACAGCCATAACCAGTGAGGAAGTAGAGGAGACCGAAATCTTAGACAATAGAGTCAGCCACTGATGTTCGTCAAGTGGGGGCTAACATGTTTGGAGAAGTAAGATGATCTGCAAATAAACTGATGTTACAGCAATAAAGTATGAGTATAGACCAAATCAAGCAAATTTTTGTTGTATTATTTGTGGTTCTTCCCCTTCTATTATTTCAGAAAATTGAGAGTTAATTATGGTAATATTAATCTCACAAACATTGATTGAAGGGGTTTTTTCAAGGTCATATTTGAATAGTAAGTTAATAGTGTAAAATCATTTTACCTATAATCCTTTGTGCTTTAACAATGTTGTGTGTTATTTATGTTATCACTATCTTAGTTATTTTATTGTCAATGTTAATTCAGAAAATGTAATAGTTTATAAAAGTTTTTCAAACAATCTGGTATTTAAAAACAGCATTTCTTAGGTTTAATTATTTACGTTGCTTTGTAAGAATTCAATTATTTAATTCATAAATGGTTTTCCATTCCCCCTCCATTCAAATGCATTTTACTTCTTCTAAATTCAACCTTCCCAATTCCTAATCCATTAGCGTAATTACTACTTAAGTGTACAACCCATACGAGTAGTAAGACGCGGTGCTAAATAAATAAATAAATAATTTAATTAACATAATTGTTTAACTTATTTGAATAAATCTTCATTAGAATTAATATCTTTTACCTGTTTTGAAAGCACCATCTTTGTTGCTGCAACCAAGCACACCATTTTCTCGAGTCTTGTATTTAACTCTCACCCAGAAATGGTGGCCAAGCTCGAAACTAACCAGTATTTTGACCACTTAATTCAAACATTGCGCTGAATGAACTTGTTTAATGAATTCAAAGAGTTTTTTCCCTCTATGCAATAGAAGTGTTATGGATTGTGGTTAATATGTTGGTATTTTTTTTAGCCCTTTAGTATGAAAAACATATTTTAAATGAAGAAATAATAATTGTTAATTAGCAAAGTTAATGTTTAAAAAGATCATAAAAAGTGAGGTACAGGCTTGATAATAATTATTACTATGAGATAGGGGTTGTCCATAAACCACGTAACGCTTTGAGGGGGTGAGGGACGAGCTCATATGTCTACATGCTGTTACATGGGGGGAGGTTGGGGTACATCAAAGTGTTACATGACATAGATCTTATAATCAAATTCTAATGTTCAATAATAATACCAGTATTATTTTCTGAAAGTTGAAAAATGACACCTGGACACAGGAATCGAACCCAGGACCTTTGGCTTAGTACGCCAATGCTCTAACCACTGAGCTATCCAGTTATTGTTCCGTGCTTAGGGTCATTCTTCACTCATATCTTAAGGCAATCTCTATGATTGACATGCGGAAATCATCAGCTACTAATGTGTGATTTCTTTTATTAAGATCACGAGCTATCCAGGTGTTATTTTTCAACTTTCAGAATATATCTTGCAGGGGAATTCCTCAATAAAAAGCATAAGTAATAGCTTCGACTATTTGATTCTTCGATAATATTATGGACGTGTTTTCACCTTTTATAAACATACTTATAGAAAACTCCCCTGTATCTGTGGCGTTATAAATGCAAGTTTAGCGCTTACTTTTTGTTTATCAATATTTTGAATGCACTTAGGTGGCATTGTCTGCCCGAGACTACGAACCCCAATCACATTTGAAAAAACATATTTTCATGCGCATGACAGTGGCATGTTTGTATTCATGGCACTTGTTTAGATTTGTCCAATCTACAGACCCCCTCATGTGCTTTTAGTTGGATAGTAGCTGTCAGCTGTTATAAGTATAGTTGAGTTTGAGTATAATTTAGATTCCTACGCATATTCTTTTACATAGGCCGTGAATAATAGCTTGTGTTTGTACAAAAACAAAAATTACTTGCGTATTAAAAGCAATATCCAGAAACAAATGGTGGAAGAGTCTCAAAAAGATGTAGTGACATGGAAAGACGCAAAAGTACAGAATTTATCTCAAGGCAAGTTTGAGGAGTCCATCGATAGTGTTATTTCTTTGTACCAGCAGCATGTTATGAAAAGTAAAGCTTCAAATATCATTAATTATATTTTAAAGGTAGGTGTATTTAAGCCTATACCTTTTCCCTTCTGATAAATATATTGCCGATCCATTTTCTGAACTGAGAGCAGCCATCCGATGGATCGGTGGATGGACCAGATGCCCAACAGCTCCAGCCCAGCATATCACACACTTGTCACCAAGTGGGCTGGACCCTATAAGTGAGGGGTTGATTCTCCCATCAATCTCACCGTCCTCGGTGGTCGAGCTCAACACGACAAGTGTGTTAGCCAACTACGCCACCGAGACGGGTCACTTGCACAATATGTTTAAAACAATCTTAAAGTGAATTAATTATTTATAGGAGTTAGTCTGGAAGAGACCCATTAATAATCAAAAATCGTTAATATAATAATAAAGAGCCTCTTTTAAACGTTTAACAAAGCATCTGAATCACCATTGTGAATTCTGACTTAACAAATAATTTAAACCCTTACACCTTTTAATCTTTACTATAATAATAAAAGCTTAAAGAACCTCTTTTAAACGGTTAACAAAACTCCTGGACCACCATTGTGAATTCCAACTAAATAAATAATTTAAACCATTAAACCTTTTAATCCTTTATATAATAATAAAGAGCTTAAAGAGCCTCTTTTAAACAGTTAACAAAACGCCTGAATCACCATTGGGAATTCTGACTAAACAAATTTAAATATCAGAGTTAAATTCAAATTTAAATATCAATTCTGATAAAAATAAATTACACAAACATTTAACTTCCCGACATAACACAAACTTCTGTGGGAATATTACTTCCACCACCTTTGAAGTAATCGAGAAGATTCCAACTTGTTGATAATATTATAATAGAAAACAAAATAATATTGCAATATTATCAAATTTTAAAGTTCAAACAATTATTGGTAACCACAAGTGCAATAACAATTTATATATAAACTAAATATTCCAAGCTACAAAAAGAATCCAAAAGTAGCTACTTATTAATTTCTTTAAAAATCACAAACAGACTAGCGCCCAAGGGGTAAAAATAATTAAGTATTCCATAAAACAAATTTACTTTCATAAATAAATCTTCTAGTGAGAAATTACTGATACTTACACTGAACGATTATAATCACATAATTAACTAAGTGTTAAAACACCCAAACCTATTAAAGGGTGTTTAAATTTTAAATATTTAGTAAAATACATAGAGTTTATATATTGCCATCCTAGAGCGATTATGTCCAAGTCCAGACCAGGACTTCTCGTGGAAGTGTTGGATATAATAGTCAACCATGTTAGCTAAGCGCCAGCTTTATATAAGTCTAGTTTATGGATAAAAGGGGTGGGAGATCTTCATATTAAAAATACGTCACTTTGCCAACACATGATCAAGTCACTTAGGCCGGACATCTGGTGAGTAAGCAGTTAAAACCTGGAACGTGCTCAAGTCACATAGGCCAGACACCTGGTGATCTGACCATCAATACTTGGTACATTCATCAAGTCACGTAGACCGGAAACCTGGCGAGTAGACAGTTTAAGATTGTGAATAGTTTGTCTGTTGGCCAGTTTAGCTAATCAGCACAGTCCTGGATCCCCCTATTGAAGTATCTTATTGACGCATCGTTCATAACTTGTTCGTCTTCTCTTCATCATAGAATTCGGTGCGAACTAATTTGGTTATGGAACTCGTGCTAAGCCAGAAGATACAATGAGTGAGTAAAGCACATATTTTGACATATATTGAAATGTTTTATATCAGCACAACAGATCTTTACCGCTTAACTTTTACAAGGTGAACATTTGTTGCATGAACATGTTTAAGAACTTAAACCTGATAACTTATAAAGACTAGGGTCCGAAATTAATCTCTTGTTCTGCTTATATAACAAACTTTTTATTCAACATTATAATTTTAACATATTTAACTAGGATGTTTTGATTAGTAGTATGTTTTTCGATTCAATCATTATTATTCAATATTCGCAAATAAAAATTGCTTCGGTTTGAACTAAGAAAATACCTGCTTCATAGATGTGTATATCATTACAATTTTACTGTGAAACCACTACTATCAGGAGGATATCTAGCAAAAGTTTAAAGGTTCGACTTATATGTAACAACTTGTCACATAAGTTATTGTAGAGCACTCCCAAAGAGCTACTCGTAATTCATGTTGCTTGTGATCATGTTAAATCATTGAAATCTCCACTTTATAAGGGGCTTTCAGGACAAGGATAGTTCCAAGTAAAGTAAAGTAGGGCAGAAAGGGTTAAAAGTATAAAAGGCTTAATAATTATTCTATGGTGATACCTTACAAGCAACCCCAGAGCAGAATTAAGCAAGGTAAACTTGCTACCATTCAAATCAAGTTGAAGGTAGGAGGACGTTTTAATGTTAGACAGCTATTATTTTTAATGTTTGAAAAACTGAATCAACTTTAATTTTTAAATAAAATGAATGTTGTAGATTAAAAGATATTTCTTACATATTTCAACTACAAACACTGCAAAATAAAAAATGCTCAATTTTTGTTAATCTTTTAGTTATATGGTCTCTTTTTAATAAATGTTCCAGATGTGGAATGTGATGAACTAACTGATCATTCAGAGTGTTGTAAGCCACTGTTTTCTAAAGAAGACCTTGGCAACACATTGAAACAGAACATATTTGTGCCAAGACCGCACACTGACAACAAAAGAGGGATTCATACTTTCCAATCCTCTGACGAATCTTTAATATGCAACGAAAGTGCTTCTAATTCATCAAACTCTGAGTTACTAACACAGACACTTTTCTTTGTTGGATTTGTCAGTATCACAGCAGCTATTCTTATCAAACTGGTTTCTACTATTAAATGAGTATTTATAAATGAGTATTATCTATTTATTTTGTCATAACCTATACAAATAAAATAATTCAAGTTAAAAAATGTGGTAGGACTCTAAAAAACTAAGCACAAATAAATCATGTCATATTTAAAGGTTTTAATTACGTGTTTGACTGTTTGTAAATATGTGTTAGTGCTTTTACTTTTATTTATACTTCAATTTCTACAATTCTATCAAAATAGCATAACTTAAGCCAACCCCATGTTCAGTAACTACTGCTAGACGAAGATGCCTCATTCTATCGAAATATTTAAGTGTGTGTTAATATGTGCTTAATTTTTTACAATTCCATCATGTTTATGTAATGAGTTATTATAACCTATATAATGCTTGCATTGATTTACTAATAACTAAAGTAAGCTTATGAAAGATATCTTGACCAATCAGCATAGTGCAATAATCCCAACAAGTACAATATAGTAGTGTTATGATAACATTTTAGTTTAAGGGGTGATTGAAATTTGTTTTAATGCTGCTGCGCTTGGACCACACTGCTCTTAACAACACTAGCTTAATATATTTATTCTTTTGGAGTTTTTAAATAGTTATTAAGATTGTGCGCATTCTCAAACCGTGGAAAAAAAAATTTGGGAAATCAGTTGTTCTCGAAACTCGGGATGAGAAAAATTATTTTTGGGAACAAATATAGAAATGTTACAATCAGGAACTCATGTTTATTTCAGGCCCTCTGTCTAAAATTGTGTACATTAATTTCCAACCTTTTTTATGCCACTGCAGATAATATTTTCTCAATGGAGACCTGATATACACAATTGTTCATTCTACTACAACATTTATAGAACTGGTGCTGCCATCTTACGATATTTAGGAGAGTGAATAATCTATCTTACTTATTTAGAGTGGTACAATTTTTTTGCTTGTGACAATATAGCTTATGTTGCATGTTTTATTTTAATTTCTAACTGGATATTTTTGGTTTATTGAATAGTTGTTTTGTATACTAAAAGTGCATAAGTGATATTAAGTATGGCTGGAGGACTGTAATATGATGTACACAATTGTAGCCATTGGTTCAGAAGTGAGAATAACCACCACGTGCTGACATAACCTCAATTTGAATGTAGAAATGCTTCATAAAGCTGTTTATTTGAACATATTCATTATATTGACAGTGTTCTATAAGTTTTGAAACTTTATTTCCACAATACAATAAAAATTCTGACTGTTGGAATAATATGCGTTTATAAAAATAACTTGAATAATTATAACCTTTTATTTGACTTTGAACAGAAATATTTATTTGACACATTGCACTGATAAGGCTATGTTTACTTTGTTGTAGGTGTAATTCATGATTGAGAAATTCTGGGTTTGGACCCCAAAAAAAATCTGTTATGCGACACATTTAACATATATGACATACCTGATTAAAAAAAAATGGATTCATCTCAAATTTTAGATTCATTGATGGCAGGTAATGTGTCAGATTGAGATTTTTCACCAGATGAATGTGATTTTGATGCTGGATTATTCACATCTTCACACAGCAAAAGAGTGAGATTGGATGCTGACAAGATAAATAGAGGGGAAGTATCAAAGGTGAAGTGCAACTAACATCTAGTAGATTTGACAGGGACGAGGGCAATCTTGACGATGATGACAGCTATGTTGATGATCCTGTCAAATGGCGTCATCGTCCGATATCTGTACTAAATTCAGATCAGTGGGAACCAGGTACAAAAGAAGAAACAAAACTGACTCCACTAAATTATTTTAGGAAGTACATTCCATAACATCTCTTCGAAACAATGGCCGAGATGACAAATATGTATGCAATACAGGCAGATACAAACGGTGTCAAGCTGACTACAACAGCAGAACTTGAAACTTTGTTTGGTCTTCATATAGTGATGGGAACTCTAAAATTCCAAGAGTTAGAATGTACTGGGATGTAACTTTGAAAATTGACCTATTTATGAACAGTATGAGTAGGGATTGGTTCTTCCAACCCAGAACCAATCTGCATCTTGTGGACAATAAGAGGATTCAACCTGATGATGAAGATTCATTTTTTAAAGTTCGTCCTATATATGATGCTGTGCGCAATCGCTGTCTAGAGTTACATGTAGAAAAATACCTAGCAGTTGACAAGACAATGATCCCCTTTACAGGGCATCTCTCTGTAAAGCAGTTTGTTCTGGGAAAACCAACCCCCTGGGATATCAAAATGTATATGCTGTGTGGCAAAAGTGGTCTAGCATATAACTTTCTGCTGTACCAGGGAGCAACAACTGAGTTCAAAGAGCCTTTATTGAAGTCATTTGGACAAGGTCCAAAAGTAGTTCTGCAGCTGGTTTGTGCTGCTGTAACTGTTCAGGTTAACTGGTTTGCCAATCCTCCTCTTATTCCAGACAAAGAGGCTTTGAAAAAAGAAAGAAGATATTCAGAGGAAATCTGCAGCACTGATGATTTAACTAGTAAAATGGGTTGACATCAAAACAGTTGTTCTGGATTCAAATTTTGTCAGAAAAGGAAGCATTGATAGAGTTGAGCAATGGGATAGTAAGAAGAAAAAGTATATACAAATTGCTCGACCAGGATGCAATAATGTCCATGGCATCCTTAATTATTTTCGTAACGAGTAACCTAGACGTCTTAAATAGAGTTTATTTGCAGGTGTTAACGCTTTCACTGTTATTCTCTTAATGTTTCGAAGAAGACGACGTCGTCTCCGTTCATCTAGTACTAGTCCCATCTTCGCCGACTCGTTTCAGATGTAGACATAGCGATATCGTCTTGTCTCTAAAGTTGATGATATCTCCTAGATCGTTGACAAGTCGTACCGTGATAGACTCTTTTACTCGTTCTGTTACCGGAAGATAAATGATATTGTTCGGCGCTTCCACTATCTTATACCCCAGCGGGATGGTCATGCTGAACTCTTGCAAGGTATGACTCGGTTCTTCATTGACATAAGCCCCTCTAGTGAGACTACATTCTACGCGGATCACCTTCACGTGAAGAATATCCATGGTATTGGTAGATATGTGCGTCTTCCCGCAGGAAGAATGATGGAGTTGAACCCTAGCAGGGATGCGAACGTACCAGGATGGGTAAAGTCAGTCGGCCTATTGCGAGTGATATAAATTTTAGAAGTGCTAGAGTCACAGATGGTTAAAAGCTTCACACTACTCGAGACTTCTCTGCGCAAGAATCTGTCTAATGCCTCAAGGTCACAGGTACCCGGAGGGATGGTATAATTTTACAGTCGCAATAAAATTTATAATTACGTTCGTCGATGTTCGATATGTAATTGAACGTTGCCAGATTGATCATTCCGATGAACCATTCTTCTTCGCGATTCTCTTCTCCAAGCAGGATATGTGGGAAGTAATTCTCCGTCAGATTCAAACTCTGATCTGTTAGTGTAAGCGTCATAAACATGTTTACTAACATCGAACGTCAGCGCGAGTATTTAAGGAAAGCTAGACAAAGATGTCCGCAAAAAACTGTTCCGTACTCTTGATACCGTCTATAATTATAGGTAATAGGTATTTCCTCAAGATATCGGACTAGTTCGAGTGGTGGTCTTAGATCACCGAAACTATCGAAATATTCCGCCCGCTCACCGCTTTTCTTACACGCCACCCAATGAGTGCCTTTACAGCTATCGTTATCGATATGGATTATGGCGCGCTCTATATTCCAAGGCGGACTGCTTGGTAAAGCATCCCTCGCAAATACCCTACTAAAGAAGGGGATTTTAACTTGTTAGCGTACTTGCGTGGATCCGTTTCAGTAAGTGTACGGTTAGGTAGTCATTTTTTCGAGTAAGGTTGTAGATACATAACTTTCCCCCTGGCGATAGCCTCGAGCGTATGATTATGTCTCTGAGCCTCGTTCAATTGTTTCGTATTCACCTTCGCACTTTGTACAGCCTTCGTGATTCCCGCGGCTCCTCCATCGACGGCTCCAAGCATGGTGATCAGAGGTAGTATAGGTAAGATTCCACCCTTCTTTTTCCAGCGAGTAGTAGTAGAACGTCGTTTATTAGCACCCCGTTGACGACAACGACCTTTCTTCTTCAGACCTGATCCCATCTTGACTTAAGCTTTCATCATGTTGACGACAGCCCACGTGGCAGCTTTCTCACTCGACCTCGAGTCAGGTGCGAGTAATCTTTTCCACGCTTTCTTGGTAAGTTCACAATCTGCGGTATGACGTCCTGCAAGATATTTCACCATGGAGTAGGCGATATCGTGTTCCTTGCAGTAACGATCTGACTTGTTTATTCCGGGATCACCTCGTTTCAGTCGTTTTTCTAACTTGGTTCCTGGTCTTCAGTACTGGTATCCAGGTATATGCACCTCGAACGGCAGATTATTGATTATCTTATCCAACAATCCTCCTCCCTTTCTTAGCTTCATGACACATACTGATTCGTATTTATATAGGCACGTACATTATATAGTCGAACTAGTTGACATGCAACTCGAGAAACAGATTTTTTTAACTGTATGCAACAACAATCACGATGCGGGTAGAGTCTTACCTCAGATACATGGTACGCTGTTACCTGATACTATCCATTGCATCATCTGCGGACATTCGAATTACGGTAAAACCAATGCTATGATCAGCCTGTTGGAGGAACCTAATGGTCTACGCTTCAAGAACGTATACGTTTACTCTAAATCGATATACCAGCCCAAGTATCAAAGTTTATCAAAGGTTCTTTCGCTCGTCGAAGGCAAGGGCTATTTCCCTTATTTTGACAACGTGGAAATTATCCCGCCGTCCGAGGCTAAACCTGACTCTGTATTCATTATTGATGACATTGCTTGCGATAAACAGTTTAACGTACAAGCTTATTTCAGTATTGGGAGACATAAGGCTATATAGACTTTTTCTATCTTTGTCAGACGTACTCGCGCATCCCGAAACAGATGTTGAGAAATAACGTAAACCTTCTCATTCTTTTCGGGATGGACGATACGAACCTGAGACACGTCTATGATGATCACGTGAACACGAATAAGACGTTCCAAAAGTTTAAGGAGGTGTGCTCTATGTGTTGGAAAAAACACAAGTACGATTTTCTAGTGTTGAGCAAAGATCATGAGATTAATAAAGAATAGGTGACCTGGTGGTCTAGGGGTAAGGTGTCAGACTTCTATGCTGGTGGCCGGGGTTCGATCCTCGGTCCCGGCAAAGATTTATCTGATTACCAAACCCTTCCTTCACCTCTGACAAGACATCTTGTGAATGTGAGGAATGCCAGGTCTCCACCGTGGTTCGGATTCCACGTTAAACTGTAGGTCCTTCATTTCATCTCACAATCACCCTACCATTACACATTAGCGTAAGTGCGTATAACCCGAACGGGTAGTAAGACGTGGTGCTAATAATAATAATAATAATAATAATAATAATAATAATAATAAAGAATAATATAACTACGGGTTCGATACCTTTATCTTGCATGATTGACATGAACGCGTACTCAGTACACGATAAGACATCATGTCGTACATATCTAAATTCTGTCATAGTCTCTATAAGTATAGATCTATCGTTGAGATGGAAGGAAATCAGACTCTAACCTTTCAAGGGTGTTACAATGGTGGATCGTAAACGTTGAAACGCCCATCGCATATAAGGATGTCTGTAACAAGTCTTACGTCGATAGGATGTACGCGAGATATAGTAACGAGCTCTCGCTCTCAACGCGGCCAAGGATGCCATCAAAGGGCAGATGGACTCGTTGATCGAGAGTTCGGAGAATGATCGAATAAAATACGCCAACTTTGAGAATAGTAGTCGTCAAGGGACGGAGAAGTTGTGTAAACTGTCTCGTCGTCATGAAGATCGTCTCAACGAGAATAAAACGGTGATTGACACTTTAGGACCGAAGTTACTAAGGATAGAGGAGTCTTTCGCGATACAACAAACCGTTTACACCGAATTGAACGATATGATGGTGAGAAGTATACTAACCGTAAAGGCGAAAAAAGCCGATCGGTTTTACGATGCGGGCTGCTTAGTTTTGCAAAACAGGTATGCCTTCATTATCTTCAGACGCAGCACCTAAAGCTTATATAGACTCTATGGTTAGTCACGGTTTCATCTACCTCTACTTAGATTCAAAACCTACGAGGAAGGATGCGAGACATTTCGAATTGACTCTAACGGGTGAATGTGGTTATCTGTTCAAGAGAGTATGGACTGTTTCAATTATGGTCTTGAACTTGAAAGGTATTATTTGCTTGTTAAATCTTAAACCTATCAACGGCACTTCTTTCGAGGTGTCCAAAGATGATTATATCTTTAATGACGGAAAAACGCTCGACGACACCTCAGATTTTACACGTAGAATTAGGTTATACTTACGTTTAGATATAATGAATCGTTTCTTCATCGTAAGAGACATTCGCACCTGTCACCATGTCGACGAATGTCACGGAGTTTATAATAAAAGCTAGTAAGATTATTAAACGAAAGTATAAGCAACTACGAGATGCTCAATACGAGTCCGAGTACGTCGCGAAGGAAATATTCAAACCTATCACTGATCCTCTAAGCAAGATGGCGAAGGCGCTCGCCGAACCCGAACTGAAGGAGGAGGCGGAAGTCTCACCTGAGAGATTGCAAAACTGACATCTATTGGAGACTTATCTTTATTCGTCTCAAGTACATTCCGATAAGACCTACGAAGTCCGTCATAAAGGTAACTCGACCAAGCTCGGAGATACCTGTATCGAATTCGACGAGAGTGATGGCACAGTACTTCTTAACAATATGACGGTACCTTATACCCGAGGGCTATTAGAATTACTCTTCAGAAGAGCACCCACGCCTTATACTAAGGAGGATCTGAAAGTATACAAGTCCATGCTTGAAGAAATGAACGCGCATCGGTTGAGAAACGACCCATACGCACGTATCAAGATGCGTGCAGCATCAACGTATTCGTTAATCATCAAACCTATGTTCGAGGAGAAGCTCGAAGGTGATGGTTTATACAAGATTGTAAAAGACTGAAGCTGGATGCCCCTCGTTGGAACGCCATTTGTAAAATACAGATACTGGATGCCCCACATTGGAACGCCATTTGTAAAAGCCTTAAATACTGCCCCTCGTTGAGTACGCCAATTGTAAGACATGTAATTTAAACAATAAATATTGGACTAGATGTTGAGATAAATCTGCCCAAGAAATGAGAAAAACTGTGTTTTGCTGTCACAACGACAATTTTATTTGCCCTTAAGTTGTTTTGTAAATAAAATAAACCACCACTTAATGTTGTAAAACACTTCCATCTCGTCTGCCGTAGAAGAGTAGAATGCACGCGTCTAACAAGCTAGCGTCCTCTCGAGTCGAGCCATGTGAACCCCCTCATTCACACCCTTGAACCCAGACCACTTCTTGCTTTCTTTCCATCGACCAATAGGGTTAGTTTTAAATTTAGCTCGCATTTAAGAAAACAGACGCGCTACTCTGCACCTGCTATTATTTTACTGCGCATTACAACACGGAAGTAAAAACCTTGTTTCTTGCACGTGCAGTTAAAATAAAAGAAAAAGAAACATGGCCGTAGTATAGAAAAGATGAGTTTATATTATATTAACTGAAAAGAAGAAATATTAATATATTTACTTTAAAATATGATCGCGAATATTAAAAAGACAGGAAAAATCGATATCATTACAAGATATAAACAGAAAGAGGGGTCGATTATACTTATTGGGACGATCCCAACGAATTGGTCGATTGATTTCGACTCTTGCACGCATCTACCGAGGCTGGACATTTTACTCACGAGAACGAGATCGTTTCTATCATTGAGGAATTACGTGAGGCTGGAATCATCGTATAAAGACATTCATCTCATCCGTATTTTGTAATAACCATGTCTACCATCAAGTAAGAGATTGCGCATGAACTTCATCGTCCTGCAAGAATACGGCTTCCCCGAAGACATGTTAGCGTACGAGGGTTGAACGAGCTCCTTCAGGCCGATCTGGTGGAGATGATACCCTACTACAGATTGAATAAGGGATTCAAGTACCTTCTCACCGTCATCGACGTGTATTCTAAAAGAGCTTGGGCTACTCCTGTCAAGACTAAGACGGGGAAGAATGTGAGTGCTGCAATGGCTCTCCTCTTCGATAAGGTGACTGACAAAGGTTTACCTCCCGTACGTCATCTCCAAACGGATAATGGAATAGAGTTTTACAACGCAGAGTTTAAGACACTCATGGCAAGAAAGAGGATCAATCACTATTCCACATTCAGTATCGTCAAGGCTAGCGTCGTGGAACGATTTAATCGTGCCTTTAAGGAAATGATGTGGAGGAGGTTCATGGCTAAAGGATCGTATCAATGAATCGATATGATCGATTCCTTACTAGATGAATACAACCGGACGATACACTCGACCATAAAGATGTAGCCTATATACGTCAAGGACGACAGACTTTTACATACAGTCTATAAACGTCTCAAGATCTCGGATTCTAGACCTAACATGTTTAAAGTAGGTGATGTAGTTCGTATTAGTAAGTATAAGAAAGTTTTCGTAAAGGGTTATATCGCGAACTGGTCGACCGAACTGTTTAAAATACATAACGTTGTTAAGACTAATCCCAGGATCTTTCTACTCGAAGATATGAAAGGTAAGCTTATCATGGACGGATTCTACGATAAGGAGCTCAGAAAGACTCTGTTTCCGGATGTTTATCTTATAGAGTAGATAATCAAACGTTCCGGAGATATAGTATACGTCAAATGGCTAAGGTTTGACTAGACGCACAATTCCTAGATCGATGCGAAGGTTATAGTATAGAAGGGGAGGGTGAACCACTCCTCCAACAGGTTTTTTCTCCTCCATCTTGAGCGTATAAAGGCGAGCATGAGCAGAGAGACGCATCACATTCGATATATTTAAACAGTTGGGTTTCCGTCTGGAGGACATGAGCAATATTAAGATCTCGAACGGCAGCTTAAAAACTACATCGCGGAGATTGACAAGGGATACAGTGAGCGCTACGATTCCTTTATACACTGGCTTGGCCTTCATAATCCTGGTATGTGGGATGCGAGTCAGTCTATAAAGAGCTGTTCTACATCATGTCCCGTCTACAATCTCAAAGAAGGGGACGAACCAGAAATTTATTTTGTGTGACCGTTCTAGTATCAATAATTTTACAGACAAATGTTATGAATTGTCTAAAAGCGTGGCACACAGTTGGAACACTCACTATTGGAGCAAATTAAAGCTATACAATTTAATGCTATTTCTTAAAACTCCTCGAAAAATGCCAAACATTTGCTCAGAATATTTTAAAGCCAACTCTCTTGTAAACATGCAAGACGATTTTACTAAAATACAAATTCCAATTATAAAAAAACTTATTATGAGAAATTTGTCCATAAATACAATACCATTCATTTCGAAATTCTTCTGTTGCCAGTAGTTCATTCTTACCCCGGGGCAAACCCCCTTCCGACATTACTAAAAGAGAGGAGATTAGCCAACAGTTAACTAAGAGAGCAAATATAAAGCTTTCCTCCATAAAACCTGCCGTTATTGGGTATTGGGTATAGTGAGTCTGGCGATGATATCTAAGACCAAGATTTTAATTTCAAACTTTGTAGCAAAGAACATTCTAACCTCTAAAAATGCTCCAAGTGTTAACGTTGAGCATTTTCCGTTTTACATGAAATATCAGTGCGATCCGGATTCTTCACTAACCTGAACGCCACTGCTTTCAAATTTGTAATGACTCTGTACGTAAGTAGCGTGTGAGAGTGTTTTTTTTTCTAAGATTTAAGTTCTCAAAAATAGATTAGATATCTCTTTAACTTTTTTTTTCCCCTCCACTCTTGTTAATATATGATGAAAAATACTATTTTCACGATCTCAAATAATATGAAAAATAGCTGAAATAGCAGCATCCTATCAAGAGCTTATGTTATTAGTTTGACAAGAAAAACTTATTCTTTCTATCAATGCTTGTTCCCAGAATTGCTGGATGCTTTTGTTCAATGCCTATACATTTTATATTAGTTCTATTAGCTTCGTCGATTATGTAAATCAACTAAAAAAATTCCCGAATGTATTGTTACAGCGCTAAAGATATAACTTTCCACGTTGCTGTATTACATTCTGAAACTGCTTTAAAAACATGTTTTTATTTACTCTGTGGTATACTCTATAATATTATCCAGAGCTATAAACATTTTAATGATTAACTATGAATAAATATATTCTTGCTATAGTTAAAGGTATGTATTATGTTTTCTTTTTTACTTTCTCTCTATCTTACAGGTAGAGAAAGTATGGTGATCGTCAAAAAAATCGAACTCGAGATTTTGATGAATCTTGACGTTTCATGACTCCCTGAATCCGAAAAAGTGGTTTTTGAATTTCCGTCTGCATGTACTTCCAACTAGAGCCTAAACTATTTCACCGATTGAGCTAAAACTTGATATCTAGTGTTTTCTTAGGGTTGCCCCGAGGGGTTTTTAGAATTGGATATCTACCCATAAAATTAAGGGTAGTTTACTGAAGGGCAAAAAGAAAAAAAAGTCGATTTTCTCCAAATCGGCTCTAACAATTTTGATTAAATTTTATTTATAAACCTTAATAAATATTCCAAATAAAATGGCTACTCTCAATATTTCGGCAAAATGGCTTTAAGGGCTCCGGTCTGATGCGTAAATTAACATTTTTTATAATATCTCCGAAACTATTTGAGATATGAAATTACTTAGCATTACAAATATGTATATATATTTATAATACAAATATTTTATTCGAAACATATTTTTTTTAAAATCAATAACTTTCAATCTATACGCAATTATATATATTTTAACTTTTTGGACATTAAAGTTTAAGTATTGCGACCTTAAAAAATCTAACCTGAAATGTTGATAGATTTTGACGTCACATGACCCCCCCGAACCCTAAAAAATAGTCTTTGCGATGCCGTCTGTCTGTGTGTCTATTAAAACTTAAAATTAAGAGTAGTTTTATAAGGGGCGAAAAGAGAAAAAATAGGTTTTCTCAAAATCTGCTCCAACGATTTTTATTAAAATTCGTATCTAGGCGTTGATTAAGATTATAAATAAACTGGCTATTTTCATTTTCCCATGAAAATTATTTTTATGGTACTTTACAGAAGCGTTAATTTCCGTATCTCCACAACTATTTGAGATACTAAACAACTTATCATTGCAAAACTGTAGGACTATTAGAAATAAAAAGACTTAATTGACATATATTTTTATAAAAGCAACAGTTTCTGAGATATTTGCAAATATATTAATACAATTTTGTGAGCTTTAGTTGTAAACATATACTACTTAAGTCTTAACGCAATAATTCTCCAATGCCATAGAGTAATTAAATATAAGTAAGTATCTAAAAAAAGTATGTTATTTTTCCTTAAACCTCTTAGGAGAAATGTTTGTACAGCAATGATCTATCTCAATTTTAGACTCAATAGTCAATATTTACATTTTTTATTGGTCAAAATGTATAAATGAATAATTAAATATCAATGCGATGACTTGAAGATGTGCAACACCTAATAAAATGTTAAAATGTTAACCAGAAATTAAAATTTTAATACGAAGTGTTGACCCTTGTGGACCCAATATTAATCTTTTTTAAAGGTCCAAACATACAAATGAGGACATTAATTCTTTAAAAATAAAAATCTAAGATTTAAAACAGAAATTTTGATTAATCTTGACGGCAATCTTGCCTTCTTACATTATTCCGTTCAGAAATCTTACGAGTTTATAGCAAGAGAGAGAAAGTGTGTGCGGTGCGCCGTACCATTTATTTCTTTTTGCATTTTACTAAGCTGTACAGATGTGTTTAATTTGTGTTAAGGGAACCACTTGGGCCTATTCACGACCATGTTAACGTTAATTGTACCTTTTTCTCAGGAACTATTAAACATATCAATTTGGTTGTTTTTTTCTATTAAAAACTTATACCATTTTACATGAGCAGAACTAAAATGTTAGTGTACTTAAATTTTTAATATATTTTTTAACTCTTTACAAAAATTTATTATTTTAGTTCCAGCTATACAGGACCATTAGTTTTACATGCATAACAAATTTCAAGGTTGTTTGTCCTATAGTTCCTGAGAAAAAGGAACATAAAGTTTGAAAAAAATTATTTTCAGAAAATGAAGAAAAATTAAGAAAGTGCATGCAAATTAGTTGTTATTTATTACCTTCTAGTACATTCCTGCTGCATATGATGGCGCTTGGCTTTCTTCCTCCTCAAAATGATCTTTTCGTCTTCTTTTCAACAAGTGTTTTGTCTTCTAATCTTCTTATCCAGCTCTTTTTGAGCTTTTTCAGCCTCCGCTATCCACCGCCTCCATCGCTTTCATAAGGTATTTTCCAGGCCCTCAGTCCAATTTCCTTGAATATCATCCATTTGCCAATTTGGTCATCATTGAATGTTGTCACTACCTCATAAACATAAACGTTCAAGGTATTCAGTCTAACAAAGGTTTTTTTTGAACATAGGTCCAAATGACATTATTTAGAGATTCATTTACATTCTGGGTTTTTCTATGAATACATTTTTCCAGTAATTCTGGCTTTGCAAGGTATTGAAAGATGGGTTTGATAAAGTTCATTACATTATCAGATAAATGAAAGTGTGCTGTGCGCTCATATATATATATATGTATATATATATATATGTATATATATATATATATTTATTTATTTATTTTAAGCTTTGTTAGGTTGAACTTGCACCCAGTTGTTTCATCGCTTGGGCACAAGGCATGTTGTGGTGTTTAGTTCGAATACAAGACGTGGAATTATTCGGCCCATATGTCTGCTTTCATATCTTTAACAGATTTAGTATTCCTCCTAATAACTAATCCATAGATGGCTTGTAGTTTTAGCATCGCAGCATCAATTAGTCGATTTCTTCCGCCAAGTGGATTACCATCAGGAAGTTTCTTAGTGTTGTATTTTAGAGTTCGTAATCATGTCCCCAACATTTTCTGTATATGCCCTATACACTCAATTTTTTAAATTTCTACATCAGATCCATAAGTTTTACTCTCACACACTTCCATATATGCTTTGGTGTCACCATCTCCTAAATGTTCATCGTTGGTTGGCAGGGATCGTTCAAATATATTTGGAATATAGGTTGGATTTTTTTTCAGGCACTTCTCATAATAAATAATAAAAACAGTCTTTTCTGTTTTCAAAAAAAAATATAGCCCAAGTGGTCTCCTTAACAAAGGCTAGATCAGCTGAATATTTATATTTTGTCCTAATCTTGATGGTTAAGTCAGGTATTTTTAAGCTTAGATTGTGTAAGTGCAATTAAAAAAATATATTTTATCCAATTAGATAGGATATTATTCCTCTGTCAAGAATCCTAATTCAGGTTTGGTGTGGGTGTATCATAATTATGGGAATCAATACTATTATTATTATTATTATTATTATTAGCACCGCGTCTTACTACCCGTTCGGGTTATACGCACTTACGCTAATGTGTAATGGTAGGGAGATTGTGAGATGAAATGAAGGACCTACAGTTAAACGTGGAATCCGAACCACGGTGGAGGCCTGGCATTCCCCACATTCACAAGATGTCTTGTCAGAGGTGAAGGAAGGGTTTGGTTATCAGATTAATCTTTGCCTAGACCGAGGATTGAACCCCGGCCGCCAGCATAGAAGTCTGACACCTTACCCCTAGATCGCCAGGTCTCCCACAATCAATACTAAAAACAAATTGTATTTGCTAATTTATTTTTCTATTTTATAATAAAACTACATTGGATCAACATGTGTTGTGGGGGGGAGGGGGGCTATGAAATAGTAAGCAATGGCCTGAAGATGAGCCAGGCCGACACTGCTGAGTCCCAGTGTGTGGAATGTTTATGTGAAATTTGGGTCAATGTGGTGTATTATACGTGTTAGAGTTACATGAGTGATATGAGTGATATGGGTGGTACAGGCAGGCCTGGATTAAAGCTTTTGGGGGCCCTGTGCCAAGTAGAGCTTGGGGCCCTTGGAAGTTAGTTCCTCAATCTAGGATTATGAATCTACACTAATATTATAAAGAGGAAAGATTTGTTTGTTTTTTTTGTTTGTTTGTAATGGATAAACTTAAAAACTACTGGACCGATTTTAAAAATTATTTCACCAATATAAAGCTACATTATCAGTGAGTAACATAGGCTATATTTTATTTTGAAAATAATGCGGGGGTGTGGGGGAGGTGTAAGGGTCTATTTGTAATGGATAAACTCAAAAACTACTGGACCAATTTAAAAAATTCTTTCACCAATATAAAGCTACATTATCAGCGAGTAAGATAGGCTATATTTTATTTTGAAAATAATGCGGGGGGGAGTGAAGGGGGAAGGGTCTAGTCTTAAATATGCATCATACATGGATAATTTTAATTATAGACAATCCTTTTTTTTAACGTTTAGCAATCATAGTGAGTACTTGGCACATGCCTTAATACGGGCCTGGGTACAAGAGATGACTATAACTAGAGAACCGGTAGCTAAAATTATCTAATTTTATTGAATAAAATGTTGGAAATGTTAGCATTAAAATTTGATAAATAAGAGCCATTTTTTAATTAAATTTTTTTTAAAATTATCTACTCAAACTTAAGTAGTATAGTAACATAGATAGAAAAATTACAACTAATTTTCAAATTATTAATATTTGACTGTCGTGATAGCCAGATCAAACACCTATAGCATTTTTTCAGGGATCCATCCATTGTAGACATGGCTATATCACTCTCCTTGGTGGGTCTTCTAATTTAACTCCCATGCAAATGCTGGTACATATCTTCACCTACTTTAATCTCCAGGTCAAATGATTACATTTTTACGAAATTTTGAACAAAATATAATTACTCTAAAGGGGTAGGGATGAGGAAGAAACCCAGATTTGCTCGGAGGAAGACTGGAAAATACTCTACCGGAATTCAAACCCTGAACTCTTGACAGACGATAGGGACGCCACCAAAGCTGGATAAAGATCACCCCCTCCCTCACACCTTGCGCTTTAGACCGTGGGGTGGTGCGATAAACCATTTTGATTTTGCCTTATCCAGTGTGTAGCTTCTAGAAGTACTTTTTTCACTTTCACTCCACGCAAATGAGGGTGCACTCAACCTTCCAACACATTGGCGTAAAGGCGCAGAGGAAGGAACCATTTTAGAACTCACATTTACGTGGATGGAAAGTGGGAAGAACAATATGTGACTGTTCTAACAGACATTATCGGTGCTAAAAAATAGTTTTACTTAGAAAACCCCCGTCGGAAAAATGTTGTGTTGGGCTATCAGGTGTGGCAACTACAAGGCATAAAGCCCTTCCTTTTATAACTGGCCTATTAACTGGTAAAAATATTGGGTTACAAATCCATGTTGGTACGGCGGATACCTGTCCGTACATTCAACAAACATATTAATTTTTTTTAGGATACTGTCTGGAGAGCGGCTCCTAACTGTGTAATGTCATTTCTCCTGCAATCAAACCCCTGAGAGTCGACACTAGACTCTCCAAATAGCAAATGTGACAAAAATGGACACGATTAAGTCACACTGGTGAAAGTTGGGGGGTGAATAGCTCCTCATTAGACTCAATGATGACCCCCGAACACACTAGTTGGCCAAGTTAGGGCTGTGACATTAAAAAGTAACTTCCCGGAGTCTCAAGATCCCCCAGGACATGTGACGAAATTGCACACAGGGCCCCAACTAGTGAATGAGGGGTGGGGGAACGGAAATTGAAATATCCCACGAACACTCGAACTGATTCGTCCCCCTCTCCCCC
>CABFVX010006058.1:0-28670 GCA_902151425.1 Timema shepardi
AAGTCATGTCGGCCACTTGACCCAAACAGCCTTCCAAATAATTGTTTTCGTTTTGTCTACCGGTTGGTTGTCTATCACATGGTCCAACTCGTGTCGATCACTTGGTCCTTTTCTTTATTTCAATTGTGTATGTATTAGTTTCAAGAAACATCCCTAAGAAATTATGAACTTTGTATTGTAATAATAGATATTAGCAATACATATATATGCTCCCCGAGAGAAAACAGTTTGACCCCACGAAGGCATCGCAATCCCCTAGCACACCGCCTACTTCCAGATCACAACGGCTCTGTCAAGACAATAAACAGCGAGGAACGGACCCCACACCTCAATAATTATTGACCTTGCGACTTCCATCTTTGACCAGTGATGGATAGAATCCAATAAATATAATAGAATAATTTAATTATTCTGAAATATTGTTTCATTCGAAAAAAAAAATCACTCGAATGCAAATAATAGTATGACGTGAGCCAGGTGATTAATTCTTTACCCTTCCCTGGCCACAAACCTGGCTTTCTTGACTGTTTACTATACTATTTCATTACAATGTATCCGTTTCTGTTAGGTTCCATTAAATTAAAAAGCTCCTTTTCTATGTGATATCCAGCCTTATTCTTTCGAAAGAATCTTAGGCTATTTTAATATAAAGTGTACAGTCCACAATCGAAAAAAGAAATCCCGATAATAATTCGAATGAAAATCACAAATGATTCGATTATTTTGGAAAACTATCGAATTATAGTTTTTTATTTTTCTGTTGCACTCACTGGCGTTCTCGTTTTGAATAGGCCACCTGACAAAAGTAAAACACCTATTAGCTTGTTGCTATATCAAGACTACTGTTTGTTTTTACCAATCTTCCAATTAATGTTTTTAGAAAAATGTTCGAACAATAAATTGCAAGGAAATATTCACACACGCAAATGAATATATACTAGTTAACAATATCAGTTTTAAAAAAGGTATGCTTAGTATAGATTAAAAACTCAACCTTTTTATATATGATGATGAGAATGAATCTCAGATTTTCTATTTAGAAAATATTTTAGTGTCAAATGGGAATTATATTTAACACTTTCAAACACGAAGGAAAATATGTTAATAAAATTCGTTAAGTTATTTTCACGCAAAGATCGGCAAAAGTAATTTAATTTATACGTGACTGATTCTTTTACACTACGTGGTATTATGTGGCAAACCTACGTTGCTCTTTTGACATAAGTTATTAAATAAAAGACATGGCTTGATAATCTACAAAGGAATGTGATGCTAGGAAGAAGGAGAGGGAGAATAAAGTTGGGAGAAGAGAATAGTGGAACAACGTGAAACATTAACTGCTAACTATTAGTAGTAATGTTCCAATTAATATCGTATCTTCTCTACTTCTCAAAAATCATTCAAATGATTGATTAATAAAACTAATCTAATGACTATTTGATTAGTAAAGTAATTCGACTATGTTGATCACTTTCTGTGACATCAGGTGTCACGATTGTATCCCTCCAATCGTCTCGTGTCAGGCGTCAGACACAGCGCAGTCCGCGGTGCAATACTTTGAGCAGCAGACCTCCTGCGTGAGTGCGGACTGGAGAGAGGGGGGGTAGGGGGAATTTTAGGTTGAAATAAAATAATGTATATGGGTCACGGAACAAGAAGGTTGCTCCACGGCAACTCTATTTCTATCAAGAATCAGTCAAGGTTGAACGGGAAAGTGAGATAAGAACACCAGACACCTTGGCTTTGTATTGTCGTAGAAACCGATACTTTACACGAAAACTATAAGTCAGTGGCTTTATTTGAAGACTGTCTCCAAGACGAGATCCAAGTACTCTGAGGTAGACCCAGGCCCACCTTGGGCGAATCCACAACCATACTGCGGCAGCCCACAGGAAGCAAAATATTCTCTGAAGGGCCAATGCATGGTCGGGGCAAGCGAATAGACCCATCGTGGAGTTTCATGGTAGCAGAGTTCCCACGTCCCTGTGGCTTTCTTTATAACTCCGATGATGCAACCATCCAACAACAGGCTTCGAGAGTGTGCCCTCTTCAACCCCATCGAAGTAGGAGTGGATAGATCTGTTTGTGTGAACACAAAGTTACGGTGAATATAACTACTTAAACATCCAGGAATGGTTCTCACGGCAATCTTCATCAGGAAAATCATAGCTTCATCGACCGACCTTCATTTTTCAAAAAGGTAGTAAAATTTGCCAGCGATTCACTTGAAACGGTAACAATTTTATATTACGAATCAAATAGCCGAAGCTATTAATCTTAATATGCAATCCTGTGCAATTATAATAATAATTGTACACGTGGCAGAAATAAGCCAACTACTGAGTCAAAGATGGCTGCGTTATCTGATAAATCGTGAATAAAGCCGATGATTTCCGCACGTCCATCATAGACTCTGCCTTAAAATATGAGTGAAGAGTGACCCTGGTCACTGGACGAGATTCCTGGATAGCTCAGTGGTTAGAGCATTGGTGTACTAAGCCAAAAGTCCCGGGTTTGATTCCCGTGTCCAGGTGTCATTTTTAAATTTTTAGAATTTTATGTTAGTTAAATAGTTACTGCAATAATCAGGAATTTTAGAGTTGATCCGGGTATAATCAGGGTTGTTTTGTGTTATGTGACATAACCTAGCAGGATACCTATTGTCGCTAATTTCACAAGTACAGTAATTGTTGTTGAAGGAAAGGAAAGACTTATCCTGCCATAATACTGAAACCTTATTTACCAAACTAATTAAAAATAGAAGGCTCAAATAGTTCAACAAAACTATAAACACAATCAGAGTGAGTCGCTTGAGTAATTGTTTCGATTGTTTTAGAACAAACATGTGAAACTCAGAGCACGCAACTCATCTGGTTGCGGGAATGATAGCTAGACGGCCGTTCTCAAAGGTATATAAGTTAAAAAAAAGAAAAATGGATGATTAAGCACATATGTAAAAAAAACTATCCTAAGGGTACCGTCACTACTCATAACATTAAGGAAAAACAAAAAAAAAAGTTTTTATTGGTATTTATTCATAGGAAATATAGTTGAATATATGTATATATGTTTGGTAATTAGTAGATCCATATATGATGGTATGAACAAAATTATTGATGATAACAACTTGTGAATGTGGGGAATGCCAGGCCTCCACCGTGGTTCGGATTCCACGTTAAACTTTAGGTCCTCCATTTCATCTCACAATACACCCTACCATTACATATTAGCGTAAGTGCGTATGATCCGAACGGGTAGAAAGACGCGGTGCTAATAATAATAATAATAATAATGATAAAATATAATGTAAATGTATCTCTTATCAAGAGTCTAATGATTATTAAGTATGGCGCTTGGCTCAGATAAATTATTAAATGGCTAAGAGAGAATAGTGATCAAATGTTGCCTAAGAATGAAGAGAGTCTCTGATCAAGAATCAATGTGGTTCAAGCACGATGCATTAATTTTATCAATATTAAAATGCCACGCAAATAATATAAATGGCTCTTATCAACGGTAAAAAAAAAAGTCTAAATATTATGCATGTCTCAGATAAATGATAAAATGTCATCGTTCTGGTCAGTTATCAATGATCAGATCACTGGAATGGTATGCTTTAATTTGCACGGCGAGAAAACCCTTGAGCAAGTCAGCACACCATTACTTGGAGGTGGCCAATGATTGCATTCAGTTTGAAATGGTTCTAGATCTCAATGTGACTAGGAGAGATTGGGTTTGGGCCCATACTATTCATAGTCGAATGTGACTAGGAGAGAATGGGGTTGGGCCCATACTATTCATAGTGGAATAGCATTGAAACTTGTGGATACTCTATTTTGTTGACACTGTACAAGAAGGTACTATCTATCTTTTCTTACTCAACATGGTAAGGTTTAGTTATTTTCTGCGTACAGCCTGAACAGATATTAAGACGCGGCAAAACTTAAATAAAATGAATTAGCAGAGTTAAAATATATAAAACTGAAGAGGAATCAAATGCATAATTTAGACTTTAAATCTGGGTTCACGGTTTGAATTCACTATAGGTTAAGGATTCGAACTATTACCCACAAAGATGTAAGATAACGTATCTGTCTTAAAACAATTAAAATCGTGACAATATCTAATATTAACGCTAGAAATTTAATCAATAATATTAGAGTTCATGTTATTATTTTCCTAACACTCACAGATTAAAGCCCAAAACGTACTTGTCTTTTCATCTCGTCATTCGCCAATAAGTTCTTGATAGAATACATCTTGAGACAGAGGGATATGGCAAGGGGGGAGGGGGGCTCCTCTGTCTCAAAGTGAGCGAATAGCAACCACCAAAGAAGCTCCAGACCATGTTCCTTTATTAATGATATTTAGTTCACATTACTTTCTTGAAATAACAATATCAGCAATAACATGGTAGATGATAGGAGATTTATCTATAATGATACATAATATTTAGTGAGATTTTGAGTATAGTTTATTTTATTTTGTTTATTTCAGTGATTGTTGCTAAAGTGAAGAAAGTGATGAGACCCGATTACACCAGCACAGTCTACAAAGTGAAAGTGAAAAAAGAACTCAAAGTAAGAATATACTATTTGAATATGCATGAATAAATATTGTTTTCTATGAAACTGTAATTGCAATAGTAAGCATAGAATCAACATAAATAAAAATCCAAATAAGAGTATTTTATACTATACTATACTATAGACTATATTGGTTCTGTCATTATTTTAAAGTAAAATTAATTATTTTTTTGCATTTTATTTATGAAGAAGTAAATAATTATGCATCTTACATATAATGAATGATACTATTTTCAGAAAAACATTTGTAGAGTTTGAAAATCAACCCAGCTATTTAGAGAACTATTTACACGCAATTCATTAGTTTAATATATTTCACAAATATTTTTGAAAGTAAATCCAATTTTATAGAATAATAACTTTAATATTTTTAAATATTTAAATCACAGATCATGCATTGTTTTCTATACTTTCGCCGCACCAATAAAAGTAATAGATTATAAATTAAAATTGGACAATTAAAAACGATAATTTTTAAAAGATTAAGTTTTTAAAGTTTAATTGACATACATTTGGTTAATTTTAAAACAAAATATATTCATTAAATATGTGAAATTAATAAGCTATTTAGGAAAGAAAACCTCATGTTTATTATCACTTTGCTATTATTTGATGTTTCACATTTACTTTAACCTTTAATAAACATAACATTATATGTTAAAATTAGCATAAAGTCTATGATTACTTTTAACAAATAACACATTTATTAAGGTAGGTTCAAATATAAGTCAATATAACCAACTCTTCACCTTTCTTTAAATTAGAATTCTTTCTCATACAAAGAGTATTAAAACCAACACAACTAAAAAACAACAATTTAAAATGCATCAATGTAAATTAAACAAAAGTATATTCAACAAGTTTTAATCGTACATAAATACATAAATACTTAATCACGGGGTAGGCAATAAACTGTGCATATAGCATAAAAAACCACAACTACATAGTCCATCCTCACTAACTTTTTCCAAATTTCCCTATCTTTCGCTCCAAATACATCCATACGCCGAGTCATATATGCTCTTTTATTCTTAAAATTCTTAGTGTTTCTCTTTTTCACACATTCGTCTAAAACATTTAACATTTCTTTTCGATCCAACACATACTACCTTCATATATTTGTTTCGTCACTCGATCCACACTCATCCTCTCAACATGAGAAAACCAACAAATTACGCTTCTTTCACATTAACCCATTGGATTTCCTTTCAAATCGCCTCCTTTGGCACCCATTCATTACTGACTTTGTCCATACGATTTTTTCCACATACATTTCTTAGATATATCACTCAAACCACATTCATCTTGCTCTTGTATTTCTCCTGAGAAACTCACTTTTCACATCCATAAGACAGCGTTGGCGTCCACACACTTTTATATACTGCCATCTTTGCTTCTTTAAATACTTCATTCTTTGAAATAGTCTGCATACATCTTACTACTTTCTGAGAGGCATTCACCTGTCTATTGATTTCACCATATATACTTCCAATTTTACAGAACAACCGAGATACATAAAATAATCACGTGTTCTAACAGTTTTCCATTTGTACTAAGCTGGCAATCTTTTTCCTGATCCGTTCTGGCCCAAATATATCACACTAAGATAGTTTTGGAGACATTTACACGAAGAGCCATTCTGCCTGTCGTCACATTAAAAATAATTAATGAATTCTGCGATTCACTTTCATTCTCAGACATTAAAAAGGCATCAACTGCATATAGCAGTACTCTCACATTCAAATTGTTCATTTGTACAATAACCGCATCCTCACAAGCATCCTTAATACACTTATCTACGACTACAATGAACAATTTTTAATCAAATTTGGTAAAACAAAATTTCTTGCACCCTTAACTTTTTTTTATAAAAATAATATATTAGTTTCAATTTTAATATAATTCTGAAATACAATGATGATCGTCACTGTGCATTGATGTGGCAGTCATTAATGATTGGTAGAAAGAGTGAGATAGTATAGCAATCCCTAGTGATTGTTAGAAAGAGGGAGTTAATGTAGCAATCACTAGTGATTGTTAGAAAAAGGGAGTTAATGTAGCGATCACTAATGTATATTAGAAAGATTGAGCTAGTGTAGCAATCACTAATGTATATTAGAAAGATTGAGCTAGTGTAGCAATCACTAATGAATGTTAGAAAGAGTGAGCTAGTATGGCAATCCCTAGTGATTGTTAGAAAGAGGAAGTTAATGTAGCGATAACTAATGATTTGTAGAAAAAGTGAGCTAGTGTAGCAATCACTAGTGATTGTTAGAAAGAGGGAGTTAATGTAGCAATCACTAGTGATTGTTAGAAAGAGGGAGTTAATGTAATAATCACTAATCAATGTTAGAAAGAGTGAGCTAGTATAGCAATCACTAATGAATGTTAGAAAGAGTGAGCTAGTGTAGCAATCACTAGTGATTGTTAGAAAGATTGAGCTAGTGTAGCAATCACTAATGAATGTTAGAAAGAGTGAGCTAGTGTAGCAATCACTAGTGATTGTTAGAAAGATTGAGCTAGTGTAGCAATCACTAATGAATGTTAGAAAGAGTGAGCTAGTGTAGCAATCACTAGTGATTGTTAGAAAGATTGAGCTATTGTAGCAATCACTAATGAATGTTAGAAAGAGTGAGCTAGTATAGCAATCACTAGTGATTGTTAGAAAGAGGGAGTTAATGTAGCAATCACTAATGATTGGTAGAAAAAGTGAGTTGTTTTCAGTGGCGTAATTTGAGAAAATTAATAGGTATGCTATACTAAACTATTTCCAGGAGGTGATTCGAAGTCTGAAAACCCTAAACAACCGGTGGCAGAGGGCTCAGGGATTCTGCCCTGGGAAATATGTTAACATGGATTCTTCTAATACAGTAGTTATTTTACATTTATAGTATTTTCTTATCAATATGATATCTTTGGATATGACACTAACCCCCCTCACATCTCCCATCTCTTCTCTCTGTAGACCTATCCAAATTTTATTTTTAACATCCATATTTACAACCTTCCACTCAAGCTGACGTCATAAAATTACACCAAAACTATAAAAAAAATCCAACAAAACGTCAACGTTCTAATAATTTTAACCAAGCAAATATCAATGGGATATTAAAGCACAAGAAACTGCTATCCATCACAATTATACATACTTATTCTTCAAAAATATGGATAAAACCATTTTCTAACATTTTCTTGAAAATTGCCTCCAATGACTTTACAGCTTCGTCTGATGACTGAAAATATTTTCCTATAAGCTCTTTCTTTAAATTAATAAGCAATTAAAAATGTCAGTAAAGAATATTGGGGTTTTAGGGTAGATGAGAAAATATTTGACATTAATGTTGGCTAACAGCTCGATTACATTTTGAGCAACATGAGTTCCCACATTGTAATTTTGCACAACCATGTGATCTTGATGTTGCTTAAGTTTAAGTAGTAGTGTAATCCAGCGTGCACAGACGCGTGTCATATGCAAATAGTCAGAGTAATAATGTACGTGCTTCTTACTGATCTCTGCCAGTTGCCTTACAGTTGTACGACGATCATATTTCACGATTACAGAAGAAGTGTTTATGATATTTGTGGTAACAACAGTGGTTGGAGATACAGGATGGCATATTTTTCTGATTGAACTACGTACACCTCTCAAATATTTTAAACCACCTGCAAGCATTTCTATATGGAAGCATCAACTAACCATAAGCCTCATTTAATGGGGTAGCGTCGGGTTGGAGTTGTAAACTCATGAGTTGCAATAATATTTTCGCCCTTGTAGTTAATGCCCTGATTCATACGGGTCAAGAGACTCCACGTCCCTAACTGTTGAATTTTCACTGTCCGGTGATCCTGGCAGATTGTCTCATCATAATGGGGTGGCTTCTTGGCAACGTTTGAAGGGTTTTACCAGGAGGGAAGTTAAATCTCAGTCAAGGTCACCTGTGTTCAAATGAATGGGGAAGGCCCCTCCCCCCACTGCTACTTGCCATACACTGAGTAAATGGTAACTAGTACCATATGGGAAATTTGATCAGGCTACCTCCACGAAGTCTTCCCTGGTCAGCTCAGGTTAAAAGCTATTTCATGTTAATTCCTTAGGGTAGGCACCTGATCTCAGAGCACCTCTTAGTGAGCGTCCAGCACTCACGGAAGGAGTCAACTCTTCCCGCCGATGGAAGCTGGCCAAAACAGAGAAAGGGGGGTTCCCAATTTCCCAATGACAAGAAGAATTGATGGCGGGCACGGACTCATCGGTCCCTAACTTGACTACTGCATGCATTTTACGTGCATGCCTATGCTCTAAGGACACAATTACGATGGTATGAAAGAGTCTCGATAGAGGTATTTGTTCTCTGTCCCCCAGATAAGTGTATTCCGGTTCTTGGCACGGAAGATGAATGTCCACCTTTGAGAATCCGTTGACTTGTCCCTTAAGATGCAAAGGGGTTTAAGACACGCATAACGCTCTTGTTATCATTTATTTATTTTTATAATAAAATTTACAAAATTGATAATTATTGAACTATATATGAAAATTTATCTCAAGTAAACACTTCCTATTTTTGGCTTCGCAGAAATGGTCTCTTCACTCAGCTTTTTCCACAACAGTTGTCAATGTTTCTATCTGTGGTGATCATATTTATGTACTAGTTTTGTTCTTAAAATGCTGGATCATCTAAGGCTTGTTGACGTACACCCTCACCCTCAGATAATCTCAAAGAAAATAGTCGGGTGTCGTCAAATCCAGTGAACGTAATGGCTAATTAATCGCCTAGGCTCGCCAAATTATTCGCTCGCAAAAAATTGTCTTAGGAGTTCCAATGTGGATCGGGTCATAAGGGCAGTGACTTCATCTTGCTGATACCACATCTCAGACTTTTATTTTACCACAGGGCACACATAACTTTCAAGCATGGATCGATATCGCTCGCCATTGACAATCGCTGCATTGCTATCTTCATTTCAAGAAAGTAAGGTCTAGCGTGACTCACTCACGTACCACCACAACAGATCGTACATCTGAGGGGGTACAATTGACGCCAGTGAATAGCTTTAGTATTCTTAGTATCACTAACCATAGGTTATGCTTAGTAACAAAGTAATTCAGTTGAAAATGAGCTTCATTGCTCATAATCGGATGGTGAGTTAATTTGTTTTCTTCTCTGTTCAACTCTTAAAAGCAGGCTGCACAATTTAGACGCTGCCGATAGCTTATAAGTTTCAATTATTGTACCAGTTGCATGGTTACATGTGTAGGTTTTTTTTCAAAATTCTCTGCAATTACGTTCTTGACACCCCCAGCTTGCCATAACGTGTTCAGATTGACGTCCTTAGTTCTTCTTGAATACTCTCCTGCACGCGTTCAATATTTTCCTCCGTATAGACTGAAAATGGTCTTCTTGATCGTGCCAAGTCACTTACAAAACATTTGTGCTGGAAACGATCAATCAAGTGATTAATCATTGATTTCGAGGTTAAATTCCTGACAGTAAAACGACCACGGTATGCTATTTTCACGAGCATAATTAATTGCTGATTTTGAAACTAAATGTCTACGATTTGGGCATTGTATTTTTTTCTGGATTTTTAAATTATTATTCTAAAATATGTTACCTGTATAATATGAAACATTTTTTTAAATATCTATATATAAAAAAGTTATTCATTTCTTACATCCCTTCGTGGCTAATGGGTATAAGGTGTCACACTAGTGAATTGGTGATCTTCCTAAAGCCCCTTTTAATAATTCGTTTGCTTCAGCTGATGTTGAAATAAACTTGAAACCAACTTATTTTCCTCATTGTTATATCCAATGGTGTATAGATGAAACTGAACAGGCATAAATTTAATTGACCACCAAGATCATAACCATGTACGTGAATCAAAGGCACAATTACCATTTGATACACTTTTATTCAGCCTCAAATTCTACCATAAAGC
Source organism: Timema shepardi (assembly GCA_902151425.1). Lineage (NCBI taxonomy): Eukaryota > Metazoa > Arthropoda > Insecta > Phasmatodea > Timematidae > Timema > Timema shepardi. The sequence goes on from CABFVX010006058.1 coordinate 10,524, forward strand.
TTGGAAGAACAAGCAGGTTTTAAATAAAAAAGATCTATTTATTTCAATGGAAAGCTCTCGTATATCCAAGCCTTCCATTACCTACTTAGGGATAAACCTATACTTTGCGACAATAGTTTATTAATAAAAGGATATTGCTTCCAAGGTTATTCTTTCAACATAGCGATGAACGTCTCATCTCGTTTGTTCGAGTATGAGTCCCATCTCAAACAAATTTGAGATTCATAAGGTTTACTATGTAGAGATTGATTTATGGTTATCATTTAACATAAGTTAATGAATTAATATGTGTCAACATATCTTAATTTACTGCTTATATCCACGCAAAAGAGACGGGACAGGAATCAACCTTGATTCCTAAAGAATATATTTATTGACATTAAAGTCAAATTATTTATACAATATATAGAAAAGCTGTCATAAGGAATATTTATAGCCTAGATAACATTTAATATTAATAAGGTATGTAGTCTAAAAGATCCAGGTTCTTATAATACAGCGTGTAAATTATTAGCACGGATACTGTAGACCAGAAAAGAAAATATTAATTCATCTTAGTAAAGAAATTTTACTAAATACTTATGGATAGTAATGGTTCTATAGAACAAATAATGAAAAAGAAAATACTACCAAAAGTTTAAATTTTCATATATCAAAGTGCACCTTAAAGATGACATAAAAATAAAGTAAGCTCTAAGCATTAGACTGTTTAAATATATCAATTTCTCAATTTGCTATTGATTTTAGTACTCAATTTGATGGTTAAACCTCACATATTAATATAATCAATAATTTACAGTATATTATATACAGAATGTTTAGTTATAAAACTTTATATTGAATGTACAGCCCACGTCTGGATTCAAAATTAGATTCAAGTTTATAATAATTCATAATTTTAGTACTAACATCTATTATAATTACTAGGTATATTTATTATTTATAATTAAATATTCTTAAATATAAAAGCTAATCATTATAAAAGGTAATATTTAAGTTAATAACTTACCACAAACTATATTTATCAAATTAGCTTAGCCTATTCTAATATAGGTGCAATGGGGTAAGTGGACCTTTGAGGTTAGTGAGCCCCTGTGAATTTAAAGATAGAAAATGTAGGTTTGAACATTCAGTAAATATGGTTTCAGGTACATTATTTAGTGTTCTTTCCATAAGTATTATTAGAAACATCTCTTCTTTGAGTGTTGTTGTGGTATTTTGCCTTAGAAGTAAACATTACATCTTCCTTAATGAGATGACCATCCATTTTATTTAGAGTTACAATTTATGAATAGTTAAAGTAAAACACTGCATACATTGATAGAAAAATAAGTTTTAAGTGTAATTAGAAATTATGTGAGCGGTATAATTTTATATATGTGAGGGTAGGTCCACTTGACCCATCTAAACTGCTTCATAGGGAAAAAATAAACTTGTTAATTGGGAAAAGTGGACTCCCTAAGGTCCACTTTACCTAGGTGGTACTTATACTATTTAGAATTTAAATTTATCTTTTGTTATAGGTTGAATATCTTCTTAGGTAATAATGTATAAGGCCATTATTTGAAACAATAATTCATGAGACACCAAGTGCATATTCAAGACCTAATTTGTGTTGAATTATAAGTGAAAATAGTTAGAAAAATACAAAATAAAAACTGATAGGAGAACTAGTTACACCAAAAATGATTTGGAATCTGCTTTAGAAGAAATCCGTTCTTATACCTATACAATCAAAGGTACTGCAAGAAAGTAAAAGAATACCAAGAAATACAGTTAAAAATCACTAAAGAACAAGAGGGCAAGTTTCCGATATGGTAGAAGAACTGAAATTCCTACAGAAGAATAAAATAAGTTAGCCGAGGAAAGTTATGGAGAAGTGGAGTTTGGGATGAAACCGGAAGGAGGTGTTGGAGGTTGTGGGTGAATAATTCTAAATTAATGGTATGAAGACAAGTTTCAAGAATGGAATACCTGGGGAGGATTGGTTTCATGAGTTCAATAAACTCAAAGATATAAAAGTGCCCCCAAACCATAAATATGCCAGGAGGAAATCAACTGAGCCATTTATTATTGGATAGTATTTTGACTTGTTACAAATGTTCTAGATTATTCATGATAATTAATAAAACAGAACCATTATTTAATTTCGATGAAACATGTTATACACTTGACCCATCTAGAACAAACGTAGCTGTGAAAAGTTACCACCACTAATATTTTTCAAAGGAAGGTTTATTTTGGGGCCAATAGATTGCACCAAATTCTAAAGAGTACCCTGGCACTTCATCTTCATCTTCTACAAAAGGTTGAATGAATTCTGAAATTTTTATTAACTTCTTTTAGCAAATATTCTTAGTACATTGTGGAAAACGGCAGCCATTTTTGTTGATTTGTGAAGGCCATGCTAATAATTTGGATTTCAGGTTGGTTTATTCAGCCATTTAGAATGATATGACACTTTTTAAGCTACCTCCCCACTCCATCCACTTTATACAAACCATGAATGTGGCAGTTTTTAGGAGTCTCAATAGTGATTGGGATGCCAAAATTACAAAGTGGCAACATAAGAATGTTGGGAGGAAAATTCCAAAGAAGCAATTCTCTGTTATTATCGGGAAAACTTGGAATGCCATTAATCCTGTGAATATTCAAAATGTATTTGGAAAAGTAGGGATCTTTCCCTATAAGCTTGATTTTGTAGTCAAAAGAAAATATGATCCATGTGATCTACTCCAATATAAAAAGTATAAAACGTACCGTGCATCTATTGTGGAAAAAATCAATACAGAAATCGCTACATCAGCAGTTACAGAAATAGCTGCAACATCGGGAGTAGATGTAGCTACAATATCCTGTGTAGATGTGGCTTCCTCCTTCAATGCAGAATTAGCTTTAATAGCTTTTAAGGAAGATAAAAACATGTATGGTAAAAGGATGAAAGCAAAAATGTTCATTAAATTTTGAATAATTGTTATTGAAAACAACTAAATAATCACTAAAAGGGGGCGAGCAAAAATAAAAAACTATTTATACAGAAGAAATATGAAGTGATAACAACAAGCAAGGAAGTAATAGAAAAAATGAAAAATGCCAAAAAATAAATAAAAGAAAGAACCAGCAACACAAAAAGCAGAAATAAAATTAAAATGGTAGAATTGAGGTCAGATGAAGACATTGTTTATTAAATTAGTGACAGCAGTGAAAATGAATAGAATGAATTGCAAACAATGATGTTAGACTATGGATATGAAAGACAGAGCTCGAGGCAGATAGAGAAGATGAAAAAGGTGTACTTCAAGTAGGGCAATGGGTATTGGTCAAATTAGAAACTCAGAAAAAAATCTCTATTGTAGGCAATATTGTATATATTGAAGAAGGAGGCGATTATTTAATCAATTTCGCAAGGATGAAATCATCAAGTGGTAAACGTTTCACATTTGTATGGACTGATCTGGAAGACATATCTAAAATTGATTCAGAAGACATCATAAGAGTTCTTCCTGAACCTAAACTTGGACAGCATGGCAAACTTAAATTTGACGTTGCATCATACGATGTGCAGAAAAGTGTACTTTAATGGAGAACCAGTTATGTATGAACTGTTGAAATGTTGGTATTCTTTTATAACAAGCTGTGGTTGTTGAGTACAGCTATCTTTAAGCATGCTTAGCGCATATCTTTACCAGACAAAATATAGTCGAGTTATGCTCATTATAAGTTTGGGACGCACATCCGTGCCTTCGTCCCTTGTAATTTTATTGTGCTGACTAATGCTTGTTTTATTGTGTTATCTTGTTTGTTTGGTTCAGTCTTTATCTAACAAGTTATGGGCCCAGGTTCGTGAGTGCCATGTAAAAGAGCAAGTTTAACATAAAATATAAACGGACGCACTAGAGTTCCGAGATCGACGCCATGAACACCGCGAATGTATCAAGTATTGAACTTTTAGACAAATACAATTATGATACCTGGAAACCTGGTGTTAATTAAAGTCGATTTATAATAATTAATGAACGGTGGCAGGTTAAAGCCCGAGTTGACTAAAGAACGTGCCAATTAAGCCAGCGTGTGACAATAGGTTAGCAATGGTATGAAGGTGCTGTCGGATATAATTTTGTCTATATCCTCAAGCGAACTCAAACAAGTGAAAAATTGTGAGACATCGCGTGAAATGTGGCGGAAATTGTAAGAGATATATCCATCCAAAGGCCCGTCGAGAAAGGCAACCCTTTTGAAGAGTTTAACGCTACAGAAAATCGCGGACATAAGTGATGTGTGCGCGCATCTAAACAGGTTTGTTTTTTTAATCTGCAGACAATTTGAACGACATGGAAGTCACGATTATTGACGATTTTATTACTCTATAGCTTACCCGCTAGTTTTGAGGACTTTCAGTGTGCCATTGAATAACGTGATGAATTGCCGATACTGGGCGCACTTCGAATTAAAATCATAGAAGAAATTGATACTAGTAAGAGTGATGCACGGAACGCATCGTCGGGTACCATGTTTGCAAAGAAAAGTGGTGGGTGGCATGATAGGAAATACAAACCTGAAGTGAACAAAAGTGATTGCGAAAAACAGAGAGGTGGGAACATAATACGCTGTTTTAAGTTCGGAAAGCCTGGGCATAAGGCGAATGAGTCTCGAAGCAAGGACAGAAAGGAAATTGCGAAATATGTGGATAACGTCTGTTTAAATGTTTCGGCATGCAAGTCTAACGGCCTAAACTGGAAGTCTGGACAGCGGCGCGACAACGTACTTGTGGAAAAGACAGAAATTTTCGTGAAATGTATGACACCAGCCATGGTGCGCTAAACCTCGCGAACAGTGCGACAGCTAACACGGCAGGCATAGGCAAAGAAAAGTTTGTAGCAAACGTATTCGGTGACAAAATAAACGTAATCCTAAACAATGCAACGCATGTATGTACTGGACTTGAGAATGGACCTGTTGTCGGTCAGTAAAGATAACCGATCGTGGATTCGATGTTTGGTTTCAAAAAGACGGTGCCCTTATACAAGACTCGAATGGGAATAATGTACTAAGTGTTGTCAGAGTCCACGATTTGTACTGCGTGCGTGAGTTAAAACAGGATTCGTGCACTGTCACTTCAGTTTTGAAGGAAAAAGTTCCGTTTGAATTGTTAAACAGACACCTGGATCACACTAATGCGAAGGAGATTGCTGTTCCATCTGTAAATGTGTCATGAAGGGAGTTGTACTGGTGGATTAAGCAAGTAAGTTGAATTGTGACATTTGTATACGGGGAGAGATGATAAGGGCCCCGTTTCCCAGCAAATCAAACCATCACACAGACGTCTTGAATGTGATACACTTATATGCATGTGGACCCATGAGGATAACGTCCATGGGAGGAGTGAAGTATTTTGTCAAATTTATTGACGACAGCATCAGATGGTGCGGGATTCGATTCTTAAGGTCATAGGATGAAGTACTCAAAGCTACTATTGAGTGCACAGGCCTCTTTGAGAACTAAAAGGGTAAAACTGTAAAGTGCTTGCTGTCAGACAATGGTGGAGAATACCCTAACAAGAAATTTGACAAGTACTCGAAAAGGCAAGAGATCACTATGAAGTGTGACTGTCCCATACAACCCGGAGCAAAATGGCATGTTGGAAAGAAATAACCGCTCTCTTCTTGACGTCGCTAGGTGACTTCTTATGGCAGCAAATTTGCCCAATTCCTTTTAAGCTGAGGCAGTTAATTCTGCAAATGACCTCCGAAATTAAAAGCTTGGCTGGTCGAACACCGTATTAGAAATAGACAGGAGGAGTGCTGGACGTGTCTTCCTCCAGGGTGTTTGGAAGTGAAGTGCTCTACCTGGACAGAGAACCCCGAAGAGGAAAGTGTGACTCTCGTGGACAGGAAGGAAACTTTCTTTACTATGCGGATGAGTCCAAGGCGTACCGTGTGTAGGCACCCAAGAAGTGTTGACTGGTGATAAGTCGTGACGTCAAATTCATGAAGGATGACAAGCCTCTTTTGATAGCTGACACTCAAATTGACCGGGAAGGAGACACGAAGGGCAAAGAATCTACACAATCTTGACGATTTATGGACATTGAATTGCATCCAAAGTGCCACACTGAATATGATCAACCAATCACACACTATGAGGGCGACGAAGACGAGGTACTCCTCAGCTTAGACAATACCATTGAAGCGTATGCACCATCACCTGATAGATCGGGTGACGATAGGGACATCTCATCCAGCCCCTATGACATGGCACCTGACATAGATGTGCGTCAGAAAATTGGTCACACAACAAAGGGCAGTGGCCAGCCAAGGAAGATCAGATCAGGTTTGAAGGGAAGAAGAATCAATACGAATTCATTTCAAGTCTTGCCGAAAACACTGAGGGAGCGTAGCAGACGTTTCTTCCGGAAATACCCATTAAATAATCAATGTGTGGTCCCAATATGAACGAATGGCGTCATACCATTGGCACTGAGATGAAATCCATCGTGAGGAACGGGACTTGGAGGCTCGTTGATCCTCCTAGAGTTCACAAAGTTGTCAGCAGACAAATTGTTCCAAGGAACAAGTTCCTATCGGATGGAAGGCTCTAGTTAAAAAAAGGACGCTTGGTTGCCCAAGGTTTTAGTCAGCAACCCAGCGTTCATTACTTAGAAACATTCACTCCAGTGGCTCGAATAGGTTCCATTCATATCATGGCATCAATTGCTGCCCAATACGGAATGAAAATTAGGCAATTTTATGTGAAAACGGCATACTTGAATGGGCACCTAGAAGAAGAGGTTTATATGAAACGACCGAAGAATCTACGAGAAATTCTTCAGGATATTGTTGATTCGGAGGGCCAGAATCAGATCGGAATGAAGGTAAATACCATTCTTGAATAATTTAGTGGGAGAACAAGGTTTGCCTCCTGAAGAAATCGCTTTTAGGTTTGCGACAAGCTGAAAGGAGATGGTACTTTAAGCTGGAAGAAACTTTGAGAAGTCTGGGTGCGATGTCTTCAGTCCCAGACCCTTTTTTTTTCCATATTGGTTCAGGGATATACGTTATACTAATTGCGACATAGGTTGATGACATCTTAATAGCCTTCCTTGGCATGAAGAGGATTTCAGAACTTGGAAGAATGACCTACCACTTTGAAGTAAAGGCTCTAGGCTATGCAAAACTTGCATGGGGATAGAGTTTAACCAGACATAAGGGCAGGTGATGATGGACCAGCATGGCTACATACGTGATCTACTTTCGCGATTCGGCATGTCAGAATGCAAACCTGAAGTAACCCCCGTGGATATAAGCTTGAAGCTAAGGAGAAATGAACAGCAGTCGGAAGACGATCTAAGGCGTCCGTAGCGTGAGCTGGTCGGGGATCTTACGTACTTGGCATCGACTACAAGGCCCGACATATCATTGGCTGTAAGAGATCTGGTTCAGTTTAACAACTGCTATGGTACCGATCACTGGAAGGCCGCTAAGCGTGTATTACGCTATATAAAGGGTTCCATCAATGTGGATTTAACCTATGACAGAGGATTTGTGTATAGATACTGGGAAAGCTTTCCCAAAAATAGAAGGTCTTACACCATGCTACATGGTGGACTGGTATCCTGGGAATTAAAAAATCAGTGAACTGTTGCCCTGTCGATGGCAAAGGCAAAATACATGGCTCTGTAAGAGAACGTTAAGGAAGCCGTCTATTTGCAGCGATTCCTCATCTAGAGGGGCTTTGGTGACTTGGGCGAGATGGTTATTTTCTTTGACAACAGAAGCTCATTGAAGTTGGCAGAAAATCCGATGCTCCATGCTAGGATCAAGCACATTGACATCCGTCATCACTTAGTGAGGGACGTACTCTTTTATAACGAGTTGCGGTTGTTTAGTGCAGCCATCTTTAAGCATGCGCATCGCGTATTTTTACCTGACAATATATAGTCGAGTCATGCCCGTTGTAATTTTGGGACGCACATCCGTGACTTCATCCCTTGTAATTTTATTGTGCTATCTTGTTTGTTTTCTTGTTTTATCTTGTTTAGTTGGTTCACTTGACCCGCAGCGATCTTTCTCTAACATGAACACCTAACCTTTATTTAAAAATTATTAATAATTTTTGCTTAGAGTGACAATCAAAATATTTATGTTTGGAATAATACACATATTGAATATATGCGTTCATGTTTTTATATCCAATGCTTAACCTTGATTTTGTTTCAAACACTCGAAGTAAAAGTTGTATAACTTTTTAACAAAGAAAGTTAATTTGAAATTGTAAAAAGCAGATGAAACTTCAGACTCTATTAAATGTCCCTCTTTCCCCACTTATATTTACATTTGCATTATGTGTGATAAAACCATGGGACAAGTCGACCTCCCTGACATAGCTTTATTTTGTTGTTTTTCCATGAAAAATAATATTACTTCACTAACACAAAAAATTGTGCATTGAGCTAACATAATCAAAAATATTTGATATAATTTTGGATTTATTATATATAGTACTTTTTTTTAGATATACTAGCAAATAACTTATATTATGTAGTTTTATAGATCTACTTACCCCACTGCACCTAACATGAAACCTATGTACGGTTTAAATATATATTCATTCTAGTTTTAGCTAGATAATAAAAGAAAGTCTTAATCTACCTACCTGTAACTTTTGTAATAGCAACATAAACACTATATTCTAAATATTAAAGAATATTAGTTATTTTTTGATGTATACAAACTACATTTACATTTACTATTTATGGTTAGATAATGTTTTTTTTGTTGAAGTTTAAGTCCTGAATTCAATCGTTGAGTGCATAAATGAACCAAGTCAAAATGTAATTATCTGTGCATATGTTGCTGACTAAGGTTTTTGGTGTTGATAATTCATTTTAAAAGAAATAAACCAATTCGGATTGGTTTATAATGATTGCTGGATATGAAGTTTATTTAAAAGTTGTTTATAAAAAGCTACATTATACGATATTTTGGGGTATAACATATATTAAATGTATTCGTGTATTTCAGGCTACACAGAAGGCTGCCATATTACTCAAATCTGGCCGGCTTGTGACGTCAGGAATGTCATCTATGTGTGGCGTTGATCTCACGTTAGAAGAAACTTACTTAATTGCCGGCCACGTTTCTGCGGGACAGGCCAGGATCTCTCTTTGCAGTTTCATTCAACCGTGGAGGGAGACAAGTGTGAGGCAAAGGAAAGGATTCAAATTACTATACAAGCAAGGATGTAATTGCAAGGTAAAACACTGCCTGCATTTCATTTGTACTATCATAAAATGAGACATGTTGGCTATCCCCATATCAATCCTGGTACTAGAATCAAACCCTGGAGCCATTCCGGTGCATCATGTATTCTGAGCTTATCCACACTAATTGTAACAATTGATTCTATTTTTGTAACTGGTAAAACGTATCCGCCGGTATAGCTATTCACAATCACAGCAAAAGAAACTCATCTGGGCCTGGATTCACTAACGGGAGCAAATAGTTGCAGTGGCGCAAGTTCGAAAGATGTGCCCAAATCCTTATTCACCAAAAGTATCGGGCGCAATTTGAGATAAAAGTTGTGCCTTTTATTTTCCACCACTCTAGAGTAGGCGCATCTATTATATCATGATCGTCACTTCAATAAATTTAAATGACAACATATTATCGTACTGGCATAAACTACAATTATTAGTTACCAATTAATAAATAAATTAAAATAACACAGTCTGTCCAGCATAAAATTTATTTCAATTTAAGTAGTGGTGACAAAGCAATCATTAATTACCTTTTACTGTTAAATTTTTACATTTAAACAACGCAATGGCATTTCTTGTACGAACTGTGTAATCTTCGTCTAGATCCAAAGAGGTCTGTATTCTTCCAAGTCCAAATACATCTCGTCACTAAATATGGCGGTTAGTAAAGCTTTACAATAAGTTTTAAAGTTTCTATAAATGTTTTATTATTGGAGCTTAAGCTTTAAACTAATAATATAAATTAATACAAAATAATATACTAATGTTGTTTCTTTACAGCACAGAAAAAGAGGCCGCTTCTAATTTTATTGCTAGTTCATTATCAAAATGTTTAGAAATATTTGTATTTGCTGTCATTTTAATTTGAGATTTAAACTAAAGTAATCTTGACTTTGAAATTAAATTCTTCACAAGGAGTGGTCGAAAAGAGCGCAATTTATTACGTTTATGGTGACGTCACCATAATCTTGCCACCAGTTTAAGCCTTGTTTAGTGAATACGGAAATGGATCAAATAATAAGGCACATCTTTGGGAGTATCTTGGGTGCAAAGTGACGCCATTTCTAAACATGCACCGGAGCAGAATTGCACTCGCTAGTGAGTCCAGACCCTGATTTTTATGGTTTTAAGTAAGTATTAATTCCTATGTATCAATGATAGGTGAATAGTATCTCCAGGATCAATCATAATAACGAAATCAATTTAAATTCTGTAAAAATAACTCTTTGGACACCAAACTGAAACCCCGAAGCTTAGGCTTTGCCCCCTTAAAGTTTCAAGTGAGTTTTGTCTTCTCAAAATTGATGAATTTTCGACTGAGGTTAATAATGGTGGCAATATGATAATATATTGGATTATAATGACTTAGCATTGAAAGTTTTGAGTACAAGCTATCAAAACTAGCCTTGAAGAATTGACGAAAATGGATATCGTAATTTACTATTAATAAAACCAATTGCAAGTAATCCATTCTGAACTAATATCAATGAAAATGTATAGTCCTGAAGATTTTAAGAGAATATGAAGAGTGGTAATTTTTAAGGGACAAAATTGAAAAACAAAACCTTATAATGTATGTGATGAAATAAATTATAGAGTAAAGGCTAATGGTGGACTACTGAAGGCCGTTAAGGACGTTTCTATTGCCAAACAATAACCTTCACTTTAAATAAATTGTACGAAACTCCGCACGGACTTTCTCGAACTATTATTTAAAAATGGAGATATTTACTCAAAATTTGTAAGATAATATACACTAGCGTAATCGATAAGAAATGGCGCTATACATACGTGAAACATTTTTGACTCACGGCTTTAAATTTTATAATTTTATTTTTAAAGAATTAACGTCTTCATTTGTATATTTGGACCAATAAAAATATCGATATTGGGTCACAGAGTTAACACTTCGTATTAAAATCTTGACTTCCGGTTAAAATTTTCAGCATTTTATTAGGGGATCCACATCTTATGGTTATCACATTTTTATTAATTTTTGATTCCAATAAAATAAGAAATAATTGACTATTGAGTCTAAAATGAGAGAGAGAGATCATTGGTGTATCAGGGGTAGACTGAAGAGCAATAAGAGATTAAATCGATTTTCTCAAAATTGGCTCTAATGATTTTGATTTAATTTAATATCTAATAATTTATAAATACTTCCAACAAAATGGCAACTCTCAATATTTCGGCGAAATCACTTTAAGGGATCTGGTTTGATGCGTAAATTCTTATTTTTTAACATATCTCTGTTAAACTTTGAGATATGAAATTACTTACCAGAGCATATTTGTTGGACTATTTATAATACAAATATTTTATTTAAATATATTTTTATAAAACCAAGGGGTTTCAAGCTATACGCAAATATGTATTTATTTTTACTTTTCTAAGTATTGTGACCGTAAAAATATATAACCTGAAATGTTGATGGATGTCAACGTCTCATGACCCACCGAACCCTAAAAAGTAGTTTTATCAATACTCTCTATGTGTCTTTTCAACCATAAAATTAAGAGTAGTTATTAAAAAGCGAAAAGAGAAAAAAAAATCGATTTTCTCAAAATAATTCTAATGATTTTGACTCAAATTTGTATCCAGGCGTTGATCAAGATCACAAATAAAATGGCTATTTTCATTTTCCTATGAAAATGACTTTTAGGGTACTTTACAGAAGTGGAAATTTCCGTATCTCTGCAACTATTTGAAATATTAAATAACTTTACATTGCAAAATTGTAGTATTATAGAAAATAAAAAAATAAAAACGTTTTATTTGAAATATTTTTTTTATAAAACTAACAGTTTACAATTTTGTGAGCCTTGGTCGTAAAGAGATACTACTTATATTTTAACGGAATAATTCTACAATGCCATAGAGTAATTAAATATAAGTAAGTTTCTCAAAAAGTTTAAGTTGTTTTTCCTTAAACCACTTAGGAGAAATGTTTGTACAACAATGATCTATCTCCATTTTATACTCAATAGTCAATATTTACATTTTTATAGGTCAAGATTTATAAATGAGGAATTTAATAGCAATGCAACCTCTAATAAAATGTTGAAAATTCTAACCGGATGTAGAAATTTTAATATGAAGTGTTGAGCCTTGGGGACCCAATATCGAGCTTTTTTATTGGTCCAAACATACAAATGAGGACATTTATATCTTAAAAATAAAATTATAAAATTTAAAACCGAAACTCAAATTTGTTTTACATAATTTTAGTGCAATTTATGCTTGGGTTTGCTAGTATATTATTTCTTGTTGCGTATATTACGAGTTTGGAGTAAATATCTCAATTTTTAAATAATATAGCGATAAATTTCATGCGGAGTTCCATAATTTAATTTAAAGTGTTACTGGTAAAATTATTAAATGATTAATATACGGTAATTATCATAAATACTTAAGACAATCTCATTAAGTATTAGAATGGCGAAAATAAGCATTAATTATTAAACCACCCAAATTTAAGTTGTCTTGCTTCTCACCTAGTTGCACCAACATTGTTAAGGTTTAAATTTATTTCATCATTTTTATTATTACTAATTCAATGATTAATAATAAAGATCTTTAAAATAATGTATTTTTAAATAACGTGCTTTAAACACAATATTTGAATAATACCACACACATAACGTGTTAGTATGGCTTAGTGGTAACATTTCCATTTAGAATGAGAAATAACTAGCTGTACTATAGAGTGGACTTAAAGTTCGATTGTTGGAAATGTGAATATTTCCATTTATTTTTTCTGATTGATTGAATAGCTAAAAAACTGTTTATATAATTTATTGTTATTATAGTGTGTATATATATACTAATTAAATTTTAATGCAACAATTATCTAACTACATAGAATAAGTAGATAAGAAAGTATCTAAAAGAATATGTGTTCTTTTTTTTAACCTCTTAAGAGTAATGTTTTTACAGAAATGATCTATCTCTATCATTTAAGATTCAATAGTCAATATTCACCTTAATTATTGGTATAAAATGTATAGATGAGGAATTTAATAAAATCGCGATAGCCATAAGATGTGCAAACCCTAATAAACTTTGGGAAATTTTAACCGGAATTCAAAATTTTAATACGAAGTATTGACCCTTGTGGACTCAATATCGATTTTTATTTTTGGTCCAAATATACTAGTGAGGACTTTAATTCTTTAAAAAGTAAATCACACAATTTAAATCCTGGAGTCAAAAAATGTTTAACTTTATAGTAACATAAATTTTGCTATGGTATGCTTTTATTTCATTTCACATATATTACGAGATTTGAATAAATATCTTCATTTTTAAACAATGGAGTGAGAAAGTCCGTGTGGAGTTCCGTACCTTTTATTTAAAATGTGTATTATTATACTTTCCTTCCATTCAATGATAATGGATCTTCGCATGACTATTTGTTAGTTTTCCACAAATAATTTAACTGCAAAACTGTTCATCACACCAGATTAAACTGGGCAATTTTGACCTGTGGTTTTTGATCTAACCAATTACCCAGAAAAATCAAGAATATGAATCCCCAATACTTCGAGTAAACAACTTATCAACATAACTGTGTATTTCCTTCAACTCTGTGGGAGACTGAACATAAATTCTCGATAAATAGATAGTTTGCTTAAGGAACTGAAGAGATAAAACATTTCAATGCTATCTGAGGGTAATGAGGCCACCCTAAGGGAAAATTCAAATATCTTGTTTTTTTAAACATTATTTATAAAAACTAAGTACGTAATACATTTGGAAGATTACTTAATAGAAAATGTATTACATGAAAGTGTTTTAGCTTACTATGAATTTATATGTGAATGTTTACAAAAATATAAAGTCGCGCCTGTTACGGTATTGCCCCGATACATGGGGTAGTCCCACCATTTTAATGGATTAACGCTACCCTATACAAATCACCGGTAAAGATGTTTAGCTATAACAAACAAGCAATAAATTAAACCAAAAAAAGTCACAAATGTATTTTTAAATAAAACAACATTTTTATACAGAAAAATAAATACCTTCTTTATATATAATTTGATAAGCACGTTCCCGGTAATAGAAATAACTAGGAAGTGACCGAACAGATTTTGACAAACAACCACTCATTTTAACAGTTAGGAGACTAGGATGTCGGTAAAAATAGCGGTTTTCCACGAAATCCCTATATTCATATAATAATATTCTGCTTTTCATTATTTGTTTAGTCATCATGGAAACCATTATTTGCTGCATGGTTGTAAATCTCTAAATAAAATATATATTTCTTTTACCAAAAAATAATAACTCAATCTTTATTTGTTGGTCCGAACCCATCACAATTTTCTCTCTAGATGAATATTTCTCTTTGAATGCCTGTCATAACACATCTAAATTGAGATTCCTAAACTTGGGAAACATTTATTTTTTATTGGAATTTTGATGTCGTTGATTCTCATTTAAACCAATAATATTGAGGTCGTTGATTCGCATTTAAACCAATAATATTGAGCATAATTCTTAAATTAAAAGGTTAAGGCGTTAGTTCATGAAAGTATTATCTACGTTTTGTTTCGCGTATGTTAAAATGATGGTTAGCTATATTTTGGTATGTATTATAAGCTAAAAAACGATAAAATTATCTTCATTAATGTAAAAAAAGCAATTTTAACTATATAAGTATGAGTTTTGATGTGTACTTTTTCAAATAATGGGTTTTGATGTTCATTTTGGCGAATCGTAACATGATACAAATACATAAGTTAAACTCTGCTTTCATTTTACTGCTTAACCTTGTGGATAATATATTTAAAAGTAATGTTTTGTGTACCCCATCTATCTTTTCACATTTTTACAAATTCAGTAAGTTAAGTTTTGATTCCATTTTGAAATTTAATTTTGAGGGAATGGCATTTCAAAGTACCGTAATAATTGAGTACCACATCATATCACATTATCTCTCTATATCTGACACTCTTACGCTCTCAAACACTCTCACACACTCTCTCCCATCACACATACATACACGCATTCACTCTATATAAAACTCTATTTAAAATAATATTTTTTCACTCTCTCACACACTTAATTCCTCTATTTCACATATTCACTACCCTCACATACATTCTTTATCACACAATTTATCTCACATTATATTTATTATACTCTCCCTTAAGCTCTCACTCAACCGCTCTTTCTTTCTCAAACGCTCTCTAATTCTCAAACTCTTTCTAATTCTCAAACTATCTCTCTCAAACGCGTTTTCTCTTGAATGTTCTATCTCTTGAACGCTTTCTCACAAATTCTCTATTTCTCAAACTATCTCCTCCTCTCAAACACCCTCTTTCTCAAACTCTCTCTATCTCTCTCAAACTCTCTGATTCAAACTCTCTATCTTAATCTCACTGTCTGAATATTAATTTCTGAAGCTCTCTCTTTATATCTCAAACTCACTCTATCTCAAACCAACTCTCTTTCTCTCAAACTCGCTCTGTCACATTCTCTCTCTAAACCTTCTCTCAAACATTCTCTCTTTTAAGCTCTCTAGCATTCTCTTAATCTAGTTTTCTCTCTTTAAGCTAATCTCTCCCTCTCTAACATTTTCTCTCTCTCACATGTCCTCACATTTTCAATATCACACAATATCTCGCTCAAAATGTTACACTATCTGTTTCTCTTACAAACACATTCTCTCACACATTTGGTCACGCATTTTCTCTTACATGTTCTCTTTCTTTCTCTCACACAAACTCCCTTTCACTTTCTTTCACATGATCTTTCTCTCCTTCCACACACACGCTTCTTCTCCTCTCCCAGTATTTCTCTCTTTAACACATACATGTACTCTCATATCACTTGCTCACACTCACTCGATCTCTCTCAATTGCTCAATCTCAGTCTCTTAGACTAACATTCTCCCATTCACAATCTCTATTTCACAATCACAAACTCAAACACTTACACTCTCAATTTCACCATCAAACTTTATCTTTATCATGTATCTGGCCTTAACTTCACCCAAATAAATACATTATTATAAATGTGTATTATTATATCTTATATATCATCTGAAAATCCGGTTTCCAGTTATATAAATTACTAGGAAATGATCTAACATAGTTTGGCGAACGGACACTCATTTTAATGACTAGGAAACCAGGATGCCGGTCAGTAGAAATATTGGTCTAATATTTAACTTAATTTCCCTAGTGAATTTTCCATATTTTCCTTCAGCTTGGGCTGGTTCACCTGTACAATCATTCTTTTTTTACGTTACCATGGAAACCATGGTTTGTATACAGCTGTATATTGGTAAATAAAATATTTGTCTATTTTAAAAATGATATCAACCCAATCATTACTTGAGTGGTTTATGCATCGAATAGATAAAGATCTGGGAAAGGGGTCATTTTAAAGTTCTCATTAAGGCATGAAGGTGGAAAATATAAGTTTTGATTCAAATTACACACCAAAAACTAAATATCTTAGAAGTAAAGTTAATAACTTTTGACGAGTAAGCTTTTAACTAAAAAATTTAGTGAGGACTTATTATATAGATACTTTCCCAATAAAAAGTTTAAATACATTTTAGTGCAATAATCTGCAGCCATCGTTGCAACTACCCACTAGTTATATATAATATTTCCAATATTGTGTAGTAAAATAAAATTTCTTAGAACAATTTTTTATACATAATGAACAACAAATTATATTAATGTCATCAAAATAAAATTCAATGTAATACAAATATTAGCTATATATAAATAGAGCTATATTTCTTACCTCACGCTTGCTCTGGGCCTTAGTTACAAACATCACATTTATATTGTCAAGGTTGTATCCGAATAGTCAAGTACACTTGACTTGATGCAGACTTGATAACTTTACACTTAACACACACTTGAGATCGAAGACTGAAACAGACTAATCAAACGTCAAAATATCCTTTTCACACCCTTGAGTCCTCAGTGCTGCTTTCTACCAATGATCTTAGAAATTATTTTAAACGCCATCTATTAGCTAGAATTAGCGTAGGCCACTTACAGATTTGTGGTGACTTATTTTCACTGCACATAGCAAATTAACCAAATTATCCGACACAACACAACACAGAGCCACTCTACAACATTACAAAGCAACCAGTATATATAACGTACGTATTCAAAGATTGCATTACTCTAAGAGCTCTCTCTTTAGCAGATGAAAAATTAAACAATTGCCGATCAAACACCGCAGAGAGTCAAGGGTAGCTTGCTGTCGCCCTTGGACTTAAGGGCTTGTGAGGGGTGCATTAGCACACTTCGTGACTATTCATACGGGTCTACAATTGATCACGTGATTGCTAATGCAACTATCGAGTGAGCGTCAAGGGTCGACGGCGCGTGAAGTAGACTATTCGGATACAGCCCAAGTGTCTCCCACCGAGTGCAATTAGAGTGCCCATCCATAACACTGAGCACATCTGTACCAAAGTTCGTTGCTCATCCCAAACTCCCCACAAACAATACACATATTGCTTTCAAGTGGGTCGATATCATCTTAATAATACTCATCGCATAGAACATCTTCCCTTTCAGATGATTCGAAACTGATGCTTCTTTTAACGTCTTCTTCTTAGCTCTACTGATATTATTTTCTTTCCTTTTCTGTCCCTGAGTGGACTTTTTTGTTTCATTTCCTTGGAAATTTTCTTTTTTCATGTTTGCTTCCATGAAGACAGCCTTCATAGGTGTTGAAGCTATGATCTCAGAATGCTGTTTCTTCCTGACTTTTTTACTGCACACGATGTGTTGGGTTGGGCTCACCCGAATTGCACCAATTCTCTTAGCTCGGACCCGAAATGCGCCAAGAGCTTAAAAGTGCCCCCCAGACCGGACCCGAATTGCGCCAATACCCCCCTTCCCAAG
>CABFVX010006058.1:32530-43770 GCA_902151425.1 Timema shepardi
TTTTTTCTGTGTCTGTACCTCTGTGTGGATTAACTTTGAAAGCCTTACTTCAATCTCTTCAGCTTTCCTCTTAACTGCGTTGCTAATGGATCTTCTGTTCAACTCTTGATCTAGTAGTGGTTAGTGGTTGTGTTTGTTTTCAGTCCGCGAGAAAATATTTCCACCATCAAGAGTAAATATTTTAGCCTTGCAGTCCTTTTTAGTGCATCTCCACCTCTCTTCCCTCGTCAACTTTAATTGATTCACCTGTCGATACATATATTTATTATAGACAATCAGAACTTTCCCTTTTTCACTATAATCCTTTCCATATCAATCATTGTCGCTAATATTATCACAGTTCACACAAAACCCGAACAAAAAAAAAATACCGGTACAGTCACTGTTGTCGAGATAATTAATAAGTATTGGACAGACGGATGTCAATACTACTGTTACAAGTCTTGTTGGTGGCACTTAGGGCGTTTTTACATTCCTTTACAAAAGGGAGGAAATACATCACGTGGCGAGAGCTTGTTTGCTACGGTTTTTGTTTGTATCATCCCCCCACCTCCCTCACCGACTACCTGAACTTGACTTGGCGCAATTCGGGTCTGCCCGTTGGGTTTCTCTATAGGTTAAGTACATATATCTGCAACTTGCACCTCTGAACGAGAGCTTCTGGCTACTATATTATTGCTCTTTTGAACACAAAGGGTTTGAAACACTTTATTTTTGATATTTTTGGAATGTAGGTTGTTCCTTTAAATCTAGACCTAATTCAGCATCATGAATGACACGTCATATTGGTTCTTGATTCAATACCAGAACAGAAGCAAAGTTATCCTTACTGAATTTACAAGGATAAAATGGATATAGCCTTGTACTAGAGAATACAGATACGGCCTTCTCTATTGTGGTTACTCTCATGTATGCTTTATTGAATATATCTGCTAGGTCATAGGTTTCTTTTTTTGGGCGGAGGGGGGGGGGGATTATTCTTCATGAAGCAATCACATTATCTGTTGAAAGCATTCTTCAGAGGTCCAAAGAAGGTGATATCAAGTAGCTGCAAATGGTGCAATGAATCTGGTGGTATTGAAACAATTACAATGCCATTTTACTTACAAAATTCATAAACACGAATGGTTTTGTGGTTGCAGTGGTTATCTAAAATTAACGAAATGGGTTCATCTTTCATTGGTTTCACGTGGTTTGAAAAATGTTCAAGCCACGTTGCAAACAAATACTCATTTATCCAACCACATTTTGAACAATTGTATATAGTTTCTTTAAGGCCCCCCTTTTCCAGTAAGGGACTCATCCTTTTCCTTGGATATATGAACATGGGAGTATATAGTTTCCAGACGCGCTCATAGCACAGCGTAGGCACTACAGTTACAGTTTTACCCCTCTCTCATCTAGTTGCGAGTCCAACCTGATTTTTTCCTGTTGGTCCAAGAATTTTAACTGGCTTTTGCACGGTAGAAATGCCTGTGTCATTCATACTATTCATTCTAGAGGACTTAAATTTTTAATTATCCATTACTTTTTTAACATTTCAATAAAAAAGTTCAACTTCTTCTTTACTAAAAGTAGTTATTCTATTCAAGTTAGTCTTCTGGCTTCCGCAGGCTAATTCCGTGATTTCTCTACAAGAACCCATTTAACCAGTCCATTCCCGCACGTCTATTTTCCTTATTAAAGTTATTTGGTATCCTGTTTTGTTCAGCTAATCCAAAAGCTAGTCAACTAAGCTCCGCCTGCGTTACACCGAATAACATTTTAGCTAAAAGCAAAATATTTACAGCTCGTTCTTTTTCTTGAGCGTCAGTCAATATTGGTTTCCTGCCTAAACGAGCTTTGCACATGTTTCATGTCAGTCTATTTCTAAGGGCTGTCTTGTTGTTGAATTGTCTTGATATGCTTTTTATGCTACGCCCTTCTCTGACTGCTTTTATTGTTGCTTGAATTTCTTCGTTCGTTCATTTTGCTTTTTCTGTGGTTATTTTATGTGTACGAACGATCTATAACAATAAATAATACTATAAATAATATACAGGATAATACTGCCACCTTAATACTACTTGCGGCAATACCGCCACCGTATCATACGTATTTATTCCCACCTGAACATAAAATATTGTGAGAATACTTGTTCATAAAACATGCATTGATAAATGCAATCCTAAATAATATATATATTTCAAGGAACAATTAAGTAAACTTACCGTGCTGTCTGTAGATTTAAAACATTAGAAGTAATATTCTTAAACATATAGTTTTATCCACCACAAACAAACAAAGACTACTTAATCCACCATTACATCTCAGAGCTGTCTGTATGTTATCTCCCGAGATGGCAAAGCAAGCCGAGCGTGCCAGACTAAAACAGTTAGAAACATAGCAGGGGTGGCGATATTACATAAGGTGGTGACAGTCCCAACTCCCCTAAATTACATTACTTCTTCCCAGTTCTGGCCTCCCACCCCCCACCCCCCAACCCACCAAAAACTCTATCCAATTTAGCTCATTGCCTGACATTAGAAGAAAAAATCTCAAACACCCTTTGCTTATACACTTAAATATTTAACAAAACTAATATTGCACATTTTTAATAGATTGGGCATTTAGCACAAACAAATTCCAAACATCTTTATCATAATAATTACCTTTATANGCATTTAGCACAAACAAATTCCAAACATCTTTATCATAATAATTACCTTTATACATATAATGATAATCAAAACAAATTACTGCAAACACAGGAAAATACCGCAACATTTTGGCAATCCTGAAAGCCCATTCAGTGAAACAGCAGTGTATTGGCAAGATGATTGGGAGACCAAAACCCACCGAAGAAGCCAGCTCATTCTATCTATGAAAGTATCAACAGTATGGCCTCAAGTCTAACCTAGGTAGCCACGTGCTAGGCCACGTCAAAACTCAGATTTCTCTGGTCCTTTCAGACTCTACTAGAAAAATGAAGATCAAATACTTAGACCTTACTGAAGTGATAATTTTCAAAGGAGAATAATATTTCTGTACATTTAGAGGGAGCTGTATTTAAGGATTGTCGATACCTGATCGGTCCTAGAAATTGCCTGAGCCTGCTTTTAGCCGTATAATTTGTTGTAGGAGTTTCCAAAGAAGGATTGAGTTCTTACATATAAGTATTTTGGTTTGTGTGACCGGCAACCCTATGGTTGGACATCTTATCTCTTGGAATTTTGCCAGCAGGGTTGTAGAGTGTGGGTGTGAGTGTCAACTGCACGTCGGTACATTATATAATCTAACCGAACTTGGCCGGTAATCTCCTTGCAGGGAGATTTACACTTTCTTCTAGATTGAGTTAAACTTATAAATATTTAAATTACAGTAAATGTGCATTTTTCTGTGATGTTGAGAAATAAAATAATGAAAAATTAAAAAAGTAAAAATCTATTATACGATCATAAAACAAATTTAGAGCTAATGATAAACTATATTTAAACGGCTAACGTGGTAAAATATTGTGTTAGAAGGTTATCAAATAAAGAACATTATCTATAAGATTCAAATTATATTGAAGAAAGTAGCACTGTGGATTTTTGTGATCTATCAGGGTCCTTAACTGCTAATAATACAAATTACAATATCAAGTGCAGGCCTGCGCATGCAGGTGTCGGGCGTAAAAGAACTCCTACATCGCAGGAGTTGAACAGATTATTCATTCATTGTACAAGTACAGTTTTGCTTAAGCTATCGTAAATATCAAATCCATCCATAATTATTTTTACATTAAATAGGTACATGAAATTGCTGAACAGCAATTATGTTTAATGAATTACATAAAAAAATCTAAAAGTTACTTTTTTGTAACATCATTGGCAGCATATAAATCGTTGCCTTTGATAGTAGGCATGTGTGGATTATTTAGTTGGTGTTCGTACAATCGTAAGCAGGCAAGTCTTCTCACAAGCCACAGATTAATCCAATACTAATAATATTAACCTTTTCTCTCATCATTTTATTTGCTCTTCTTATCTTCAGTTGTTTCCCAGAATCAATATACAAGTTGACTAAAAACATGTTTGTCAAAAACAGTACGTCGATGAAAACTATTGAGTGGTTTTGAATGAAGTTAAAAGTGCCTACTTAATTATAAGTTTTTTGAAAAAGCTGTAGTCTATTAAACATGATTTTTTAAAGGATGTTTAAACAAATTTCTTTGAGTCAAGGCTAGGTTTACTATTTTGGTTAGTTTGAAAAAATTTAAGCCCATGTCCACAATTACTATTTAAAAAAAACCCTTTGAAATATCTTAAAGAGGTATGTATATTTTGAAACCCCCTTGACCCCAAGGTTTTAGGTGCAAAGGTTGGGTAAATCATAAATCTCCGCACCTGTAACTTGCACAAGATAGGGATTGGTGGCCTACTTTTGTAAGTGTAGTAATGAACTTTCGAGTCCCTTATAACATAGAGTAAGTAAATGGGTACAATTACAAAGATAGAGCCGATTTTCTAAAATGAAGGGTGAAGCATAAACAGAAATATGTTTTGAGTGTTTGACTAACAAAGTCCAGCCTGGACAAAAGATGTATCTAATTGTTGCATTATTTATAGATAGCCATATCTCTCTTAACTATTTATTTAGATAACTTGTGGCCTTTTTTGGAAATAATAAATGTGGTTTAAAGTAACTACTTTCAAAGGTTGTCCTGACAATTAGCTTTGGCCAATTAATATCTGCACAATTATAAGCAGAACAATATGATATTTTATCTGAAGGGAGGCTGGAGAGAGAGTAGGTCTCTAAAAATAATTTCGGCTTTCAAAGAGTTTCGGGACGATGTCTAAACGTGTGAAACGGTCCCACCAAATTAAAATCCTTATTATAAGCGTAATCTCGCAGAAAGAGCAGGGAAAGTCAGACACTTGTGAGAAAACAGAAGTACAACACAATATTATAATATATTTAGTTTTATATTTGGAAATTGTGGTGGGTTCAACGTAATTTACGTTTAAAGAGGTTCCATTGATTATCCATTCCTTTTATGGTGAATTCTGCTTTATAGACTATATCTGACTAATATTGTTCTTTAAGATTGTCAACTGCCCATGGTGGAGGGACTGTAAAGAAAAAGCCCAGATGTTAGTAAATGGTGAGAAGAACACGTCAAAGAACTTATGTCAGTGGAAGACCAGTCTGAGTTCCCATCAGACGCTACCAGATTGCCAGGGAATGCATTCAATCTGCATGAAGCTACCGGGAGGAGGCTGTGGCTGGACCAATGACCGTCAATACAATGCCTGTATGAAAACCAGGCGCCGCATGAGGGACGAGCAACTTGCCAAAGAACCATAAATAAAGGGAATCAAAAAGTAGTTGGAATTGGCCCTCTTTTGCCGTAAATAATTACAAACAAAAATTAAGAATGCTTATTTATTAGAAATTTTTTCTAACGATTGAAATAAAAATATTACCTGATTATAGTAGGAAGAACACTATTTTAGAAAATACAAACTTAAAATTTCGTGGTCAACATTGATAACGTTTTTCTTGAATATTAATATAATTTTATAGTTATTGACAATATATATCACAAGCTAATGAAGTAACTTAAATTACTTAAGGTATATAAAAATAATTTTACTAAAGTTTGTGACTGTCATTTATTGTTCTTCCTAACATTATTCTAAAATTAAAATATAGCATACGTTACTCTCTCCTAATTATACTGCTTTAAAGCAAGTTTAAATTAACTTAGGGTAGTAACCTTATTTTATTAAAAAAACTCTTCAAAAATATGTAGGTTTAATTTATGAACGAAGTCATTATTAGGCTGATATTATAATAAAGGTAGGGAAAGAAACAAATGTATTAGTAGCAATAATAATAGTTCAAAATTATTATTTGAATGTAAATATTGTGTTAAAATGTTTAATTAAGACTCGTAGTAAACCTCCTTAGATATAGTTTTATAGGCCTACATAATATTGCGTTATTTCCCAGAAGTTTATAACTATATAAGATCTTATTTATAACATGTAAGTTTATTTTTACTTTATTTTAACACTAGAACATAAAACCAATATAAATTATATTAATTATGATATACAAAACAGTAACGGGAGTTTAAGAAATTTAAGGAAGTTTAACTCAAAATAGTTTTGTGAGTTTATCTACAATAACTTTAGCTATGTTTGTGTATGTATGTATTTATATACATATTTAAATTATTGGTATTACAATGATTAAGTTAATATTTATATATATATATATAATATGTGAATATATAATATAGCTTTATATATTCACATATATCTATATATAGCATTTATTTGTATCTATTTACATATAATATGTTTATATATAGTATTTCTTGATAGAAAACAGGTCAAACTGTCGTGTCAAATTGCCAACATTAGTGAAAGTGTCGTGGTTAACTTCTTAAACAATATTTTTGGCAACCATTGTAGATTTATTTGGGTTTGAATATTCCTGTCAATGCCAAAGTACTATTTCCGCTCTTCTTGGTTGGCAAGAATTCCATCGAGCAACTGAATTAGTGGGATTCCACGTTTGGCTGCATCATTTACATCCTTCAGGTTTTAATTCTTTGACAACATTCAAGGAAATCATTATTGTTTTCCCAAGTATTTGGATCGTGCTGAGGTATAGTAAGAATGGTAGATAGTTTCAGAGCGTTTTGTTACATAAAATTGCACACCTGCTTCGTTTGAACTGCTTTTGCCTCATTTTTGATGCATTATACCTTTCTTTTCACCATTGTCACTTTCGTTTCATAGTAAGATTTGAATTCGAGAAATGCTAATTCAAAATGTGTTATCTATTGTATTTATAATATTAACTATATAAATAAATAGTATGTATATTATAGATGCTATATAGTATATATAAATATATATTTATTATTACTAAGTGTACTTTCCTAGGACAGGTTTAGTATTCCTTTTGTCAGTAAACTTAGACCACCAATGTGCCCTGTTTTTTGCCTAATCCTTAAGCACCAAAACATTATTTTCGTGTAAGTCATCCGCTTATATATATATGAAGTGTGGAAAATTTCTAGTGAGGATGAATACATTATTATGGATTTGTTGTTTTTGAAGCTTCATGCACAGTTTCTTTCCTAGCCCGTAAGGTAAAAGCATAATTAGGTGTGCATGTATATTATAGATATTTATATAAACATAAATATATATTTATATTATAATGATATTTGTATTATATAAAAATAATATATTAAGTGTATCTATATTTAAATATATATACATGCATATCTAATCATGGATTTGCCTTACGGATTAGGTAAGAAACCGTGCGTGTAGTTTAAAAAACAACACCTCCTTAAAAATGTATCCATCCTTACTAACTTTTTTCACACTTCTTTATCCCTGAATACTCTATTCACTTCAACAACATCTCTACATAAAGTCAAACAAACTCTTGTGTTTTTCCTGACAAAAACACGATTCACAATGTTGGTGTTAACAAACTTTTATATATTGCCATCTTTGCCTCTTTTGATACTTAGGTCTTTGCAATAGTCCACATACCTCAAAACTACTCTTTGAGATGCATTCCGCCGTCTGTCGATTTTTCCATCCATTCTTCCATTTATACAAGACATTCTGCCCAGATACACAAAATTACTCATGAGTTTCTAAGAGTTCTATATTTATACTTAGCTGACAATCTTTTCCTTATTTGTCCTAATAAATAACAATCTCCTCAGTATTGTAAATATTTGTAGAGATTAATTCTCAGGTCACCATATTCAAAAGAATGAATGAGTTATACAATTCGCTTTCATTTTCAACCATTAATACGATATATTCCGCATATAGCTGTACTTTCACATTACATTGTCCATTTGTACACCAACCGGGTCCTCACAGGCATGCCTCATACACTTATCCATCACTATACTAAACAACTCTGGAGACATATCACAACCTTGTCTGGCACTCTATTCAATGTCAAATCATTAGCTCAATGCTCCATCCACCCTAACACACGCTTTAATTCCATCATACATTTCCATAATTTCATTTACTAACCATGAATTCCCACTATACTCTCTTTCTTATGTAACTGAACACACGCTTTCTCCTAATAAAAACATGCACAACACATTCTCCTTCTTACTGCTATACATTTCTTAATCATTTGTTGCAATGTATACATTTGGCCCATGCAACCTCTAACTGGCACGAAACAACAATGCATGTCCCAAATCTTGTCAGCGGTTTTTTACACGCATCCTCTCAATTAATTTTTTCCCTAAAATTTTGCCTGGAGTACTCAACAAATTAATTTACCTATAATTCTTACATTCACTCATACTGCCTTTGCCTTTGTACGAAGGGACAGTGCCAGCATTCTTACAGTCGATAGGAACATTCAAAACCCCTGCACACACATTTAATAACTCACACAATCTGGCAAATAATGCCAGGCCCAACACTTAGGTATTCCACTTGTGATCCCATCTACGACCGTAGTCTTGCCATTCTTTAAGACTTTCATAGCTCTTAATACCACCACTCATCGTAAAATATGTTCCCTAGTCTATGCTTGTTTCTTGATTTTTTCGCCAAAGCATTGCTCAAAATACTCCAGCAATTGCTCTTTTATACTGTATTCATCCCAGATCATCTCGCCACTTTTAATTTGAAAGCCATAAAACTTTATTTTTATTCCTTGTTTAGTTATCTTAACCTACCTCCAGAACAGCTTCTTACTTCCTTCAAAATCCTTATGCGTTTCTTCTCTTTTTTAAAAATCTCATTTGCTCTTTTCTTTCCTTTACTACCTACTTTATTTATATTAATATTTTTCTCTTTTTATAGGTCCATCAGCCTTTTACTTTCTGTTTCATTTTTCACAAACATCATTCGTTATTACACCTCTTTATTTTCTCTCGCAGCTTCTTTCAACAGTCCATTTCACCATTCATCAACGCACCAACGCATATCCAAACCCATATTTTCCACACTCCACTCCACATGCTAGTCAAAGCACTTTTTAGATCATTATCATTTATCTCGACATACAATTCATGCTCTTGTAAATTTAATTTTTAACCCAGCATTCTTTAATATTCCACTCTCAAGCTTTTATCCTGATATTGTCCCACCTTGCTTAATACTCTAGCGCTGCTTCTTCTTCACAAAATCCATATCTAATTCTACTACTCAGATCACCAGGAAGTGATCCGTTCCACATTCAGCTCCACGCATAGCCCTGGTATATTTTAATTAACTTTTAGTATCTTTGCATACACCACAAAATCAAGCATTGTTCTCGAATCACCTCTTTTCCAAGTATACAAGTCAATATCTTTGTGCTCAAACCATGTGTTCAACACAACTAAACGTTTTTCTAAACATAAACTCACTAACTCATTATCATTATTGTTTACCCTGCCATCAGCATACCTTCTTAGCACTACATCTGAATGATCTCTTTGGGTATCCATTCATATCTCCTAGAAAGATAATTCTTTCACACGCTTTAGATGGATTCAAGACTTCAGTGAGCTCATTTAATAAATCTACTCTCACATTCTCATCTTCCCCCTCCGCTGCAGGATAACCAACAACTAACATAATTCTACAATTGCCTATTTTCATACATACCCATAGAAGTCTATATGACACCAACTCACACTTACTCACAACATCTTAGCGATTGGTTTTAGGATTAAACTTACTCTCTTACTTCCCCCATTCATCCACACCTGATAATAGTGCCCGGTACCATCCCTCATCATCAAAACATATTTCTCTTTACGATTGGTTTCACATACACACATAATTTTCACTTTTTATTCTAATCATTCTTTCTCCTTACCACAAACTCCCCTCACATTCTATGTTCCAATAGTCCATATTGTCGTCAGCTTGTTTACACATGGGCCATTTAGTTTTAACCTCGGCTGCCCACCATAGATTCTGTCATCCATTGCTAATGGTGTAGATTTTCTTTTAATAATTAGTTTATATATATTACATAAATAAATGTTTATCTATATATATACAGTATTTATATATAAACATAATTAAATATATACCTATTTATAAATACCAAAAATTTAAATATGTAGTTTTTAAAAAGGAGCAGTTGTTAATTACATTTTAATAAAGACAAGGCCTATTGATAAAAATAGAAACTATTTTTATAGATTAAACACAATTATATTAGTGTACAAACAAAAAGTTGAGCCAAATATTATACTGTATTTAGTATTGAAAAACCAATAAAATATATTCTTAACTTGTTCATATAGTTTAAATTTAAATTACAATTTAAATTAAATAGATTACTTTTAAAGATTCTATATTTAAAATTATATTTATTGAAATAAAGGAACAACGTGAAAAAATATAGTTTTTAATAAAAGTCTAAAGGAGGCCATTTGTATGTGTGTATTGTGCACGCTACTCAGTTGGTTGACCCTATGTCAATAGTAAGCTCAAGTAACTAGCCAGTGAACAAAGTAATGCAAACAGGAGAACAAAGTGTAATCTCTAGGGATTTATAATTTGACAAATAAAAAAAACCACTTTATATCCTGCCCATGTTCCGAGTCCCGAAAACCTAATAACATATTGTGAACAAAGGTGAGAGTTGATAAATTATTTCAAGAAAATAGAGGGTAATTGGCTCATTAACTCATTATTTAGATAAGTAATATCTAATTCTAATTAATAATTAAATTACACGTTACAAAGACTTACTCTTCGCGCTAGCTTTTTAAACAGAGTTTAGAAAATAGAATGAATCCATCAAACGCGTGCTAACTTCTCAAGAAATATAAAAATAGATTAAAAGTCCGACATTTGACTGAGCCCAAAAATAAATTTAGCATGGAGAAACTTCCCAAAATCTATTTTGTACAAAAAATATATTTTAAAAACTTGAGCCAAAACGTAATTTGAACATTGCCTCACATAATTTTAAAGAGTTGGACCAAAATGTTAAATTAATTTAAAAATACATAATAAATAAATAGGCTCAAAAAGAATTTAAACTTGCTTTCACCACGAGTAAGTCCCTACAACTTAATGGACATCAAAGAGTAAATTATACATATGATCACTGGCTTTTAAACACTCAATCTCAGCGGGGAAAAGTTGTTGGGGGAGAGAACACATGATTACAATCTTGATGCGGTCATCAATATCCACTCACAGAGAGATTTTACACAGATGCTTAGGCATTGCATTGTTCGCCCGGTGATCCAC